>ML776752.1:2336404-2392489 GCA_009831015.1 Picea engelmannii | reverse complement strand
TGTTAAATTTTGTGAACTTGTAATAATACGATAGATTTGTTAAATTTTCTTCTTGGATATTCTAACTTCCAATTCTTCCGGCCACGGAATAAATTGAAGTATGTCGTATTTGTGAAGTAGGTAATTTGTATTGGTTTTAAATTCTATTGGTATTGAATCATCCCCATTTGTGTTTCTTAGCATTAAAATTAAAATTCACTCTTAGTTCCATTTAATTGTAAGAGGGTGGTCCAGTTATATAACGTTTGATTTTTTCAGATGTTAACAACAGAAAAAGGGAGTTTAGATAATATCTATCTTTTCCGATTTAGTGTGTATTTTTGTCACCAATGTTGTGTTATTGGTTACTAAAACATATAAACTTTTTAAAAACAACAAAGCTTATGGGTTCACATGGTTTTGAGAATGTAACCCGGGTGGGGAGGATAACGATCATTCCTCACAATCATCCAAGTTAAATCCAATTGACAAGAATAATAATAAACCTTTTACATAAATGATAAAACCTTGAACAAATTCCTTTCTTTTCATTAATTAGACTTGTCTTTATTTTCTTACATATCTTGAATAACCTAGGGTATTAGGCCTAGTGCTTTATGGAGTAGTGCACCCTTATGAAAAGGCATGGTGTTTGAGATGTGTGCCATTTAGGACATGAAATCTTCATTTAAATTAAAAGTTTTGGAATTTTTCACAGGAATCTAACGATATAATATGAAAAAATGGATGAAAAAATCCTCAGAAACTAGTATTTTATAGACTTAGCCACTCCAATATGAAAATCCAACAATTTCTCACTATTAAATAGATTTTGAGCACAATTAAACAGAAAAGAGTCAAAACGTAGAATTTTTAGACTATGGCTTTTGGAATGGCTCTAGCATAGGAAAAAGGTAGTGAGAAACGACCATCAATGTTGAGTGTTGATCTATAAGACGCATTGGAGCTATATAGAGATTATTGTTGAGTGTTGATCCACAAGAAGAGTAGGATCTATATGGAGATTTGTATTATTGTTGTAAATTTAGTGGTTGATGTAACTTTTATGATGAGTTGTTGCCCATGTTTAGTGACTTGTGGTTGTAATTGTTGAAATTACATTTCTCCCAAAGTTGCAGTGTTGTACTAGAACAAAGATTCTATGCATGTGGAGAGAGATATTTAATGATGAAAATAGGCATGTGAAAAATATTAGCTAGAGATGTTGTGAAAATAATAGAGAATTCGAGAAATAAAGGGGTATACTATAGACTTCATTGACTAATTATGTAACTAAAGAGTTGATTGATGTTGAAGATTCCATATGCATTGAAGAGTAAAATGTAATAGAGGAACTATGGATATATCGATATAGAGAAATGGGGTCCCTCATTGATATCATAGGTTTGTTATGTCGTCATTGTGTGTAAAATACTTAGTAGGTATAATTACCATCTCTTGGAATCTCATAGATGATGTAATGACCGTATAATTCTAAACATCATTAAGTTTCCTAAACATTTTAAGAAAGTAAACTGAAACAAAACTTCATAACATGATATTGACTTTTATAACAACAACTTCAGTAACTTGGATTTATCAATAAATACTAAATTATTTACAGTATGAAATAAATACACAACTTAACAAGTACCTGGATCTGATGCTAATTTTTGTTGCCTCTTTGCTTTGCTGCTGCCTTTCTGCTCCCTGCTACACAGATCAACCCTGCCACAAACAGGAAAATAACTTCCCAAAACTACTGTCCTCCCTGCCAACTAGGAAAACCTCCTAGCTCCAGGATATCTACGGATATCCTGGCCCTCCGTGCCCAAAACCTCCAGCAACTCAGTGCCTCCCCTGATGAAAAGTCACAGTCCAGAACACCCTACTCCTTGCTCACAGCAAGCCAACAGTCCACAAAATAACACAGGCTCACAGCCAATACAACAGTCCATAGCATCCATTCCGTCCCCTCCCATCGAATGGTGCGCACATCCCCCTCTTCCCGTCCCTTATCCCCCCTGCCAACTCACGCAGTTACTCCTTCAACTCCCTCCATCCTTCGTCCTTCGTCATGAGTTAATGTTTTATCTTCTCGAGATCCATGGCTATCCCTCTCTGCATACGCCACCATTTTTATATCATTTTTCATTGATCTTTTAATTTTATTTCACAGGTCATTAAATGTGATATGTAGTTTGAATTATTACTCAGTTAACCATAATTAAATTATGTTAATTAATTTTACTTTATAATCTTAAGCATGTATCCAATTAGGGTCGTTACAGATGAATTCTAAGTTGTGGTGGGATCTTGCGATTCTTGTTGAGATGAAAAATTAATCCAGGTTTTTCACATCATGTAGTTTTTCGGGAAATTGGAATGAGTTGGAGATAACAAAGGAGAACTATGAATCACATGTTGACTTGTGAAAAGACAAAAAATGAGGCAAATGTGTGCAAAGAACTAGAGAGGAGAGATTTGTCAAAGGATCCACCCTTTGAAGAAAATGTGTTTGGATATAACAATTGTGGAACATGTGATCCATAGAAAGGGTTTTATTGGTTACCGAGAATAGGTTGTTGGTATAAACCACATGATGAGGAAAATTGTTGTGGAAAAGAGAAAAAAAATGATAATTTCATAAACAACACTCCAATGAACCAATTCCTTCCAAATAGCATTACTCTTGCTACTCAACACAACCACAAGGAATATCGGTCTCTTTAAATGATGTAGTGGAGAGAATATTGATGCAGATCTGGAAGGGAAAGTATTTCTATAAGAAGGCATAGGAAATAACTCAAACAATTCACTGAATTTGTTTATTGCACCACACCAATGGGATTTCCTAAATATTCGCTAGTTAGGTTTAAAGCCACAAAATGCATGGATATGGAGCAAGAGGAGTGATAAAACAATGTTTTTCAACTACAATTTGATGTATTCCAAGGAAATGCATTGAGAATAATACAAATATAAACATTGTAAGCCTTTGCAAATCATCAATAGGATATGGCTATATGTGATGGTCAATTAGAATTAATCTAGTCAATAGCTCAATCCATATCAAGCCACATATAGTAGAGAGGTGATATTTATTGATCCAGGACAATCCAAAATGCTTAAGGAGATCCAAGAGGATCCACAAATGCTCAAAAATTGATATTCTCAAATTCCTTTTAAAATGACTCCATTTCATAGATCTCGATGATATCTTTCCAATGACACAAAAATTTCCTCAACTGGGCTTCATATGAGAATGTTATGTTCGTTTAATGTTTGGAAAAAATATGCAAAATAGGGGTGCCATGCGACAGCCTGTGGATGTTGTATGAGAATGTTATGGTTGTTTAATGTTTGGAAAAAATAGGAAAAATGAGGGTTCCATGTGGTAGGCCCACATGGTACCATGTGGCCATCCATACAAATCATAGGATGACGTCATGCTAACATCAACAAGATAACGTGGAAGTACGAGAGTGTAAAGTACCGAGCCACCCAAGTCAGGAAATGCCACTAAATTTATTCTCTATTACGAAATTGTAACATACGCAGCCTTCCACAAGACGTGCATGCCACACCAAGAACGCACCTCTTGGCTGACTTGGAAAACTATGATAACAATTAATTAATAAAGAAGCATGAAATACATACATGCAATGGTCAAGATTCATACCACAAAATAAAATACATGCACAATATAGCATCCACAACATTAACTAGCAAGCATGCATATTCTAAGTACAATCTCAGGTATAATAATTTGATACGTAGCAGAAGATAAATACACAAGTAAAGGAAGTTCCAACCCAACCGTAGATAAATACACCAACTTGCTATAGACCAAGGAAGTTCCGCCCAACCGTAGACATTGATGTTCCAAGTCTCAACAACAATGTCACCATCGAGCCAGGGCTATGAATCCACAAGGATAGTTCTAGAGTCTTACTTGGCTTCCCAAACTAGTTAGCACTCAAGCTCATAGGATTCTTCAACACTCACAACAACCCATTCTGCACCACCAAAGAGAATGGACCTCCACCCTTCTCTATCACACAGTCCCTCAGGCAGTCCTTTATTAGAATAGTGGGTATGCTCGTTTAACCATAAACAATATAGCAATATTGTCACCCAACCATATGCATGAATTCCACCCCCAAGCATCTTGACCTTGACAGAGAGAAGAATTATGGTATCAAATCAATATCCAACCATGGATAATGCACCAAGCAAACATAACCAAGACTGATCAGAAAGTTCAAACCAAAAAGACTGAAATTACAGGTTGCAGTAACTGCAACAACAGTTTCTCTCCAGACATGTGCACTACTAAATTTATACAGTTGCGACTTGTGTTTGAAAAATGAGCTCTGGGGCCCTATATTTATACTACTCTCTTTAGGCTGTATGGGTCGACTTCTCTTTCTGGAGGTTAAAGACTCAATATAAAATACTTTCTTTAGCCAACTTCTCTTATAGGGTTATGTCCAAGTCTTTTAGGGTTGTTCTTGTTTCCTAGAATATTATAATATCATCAAAGGTCACAAGTGGTGGTTAATACCTCCCGCAGCTACCATAATATCAACACTCCCTCCTATCTAGGGAGGTATAAAGGGAAACGGTTTTGAGCACAAACAAACCATTCAACTGGTAGCATCATCAAAGACACACAGTGTATCTCATGATCAAATCACGAGAACCATCATCATTATCCAACTGGATAATATCCATTACAATCAGTGCAATTTCATCTGATAGAAAGCAACTATGTCTATCCATAGTATTACATAACTACTATCTAGTGGTACACAACCATACCAAGTAGCACACAGATACTAACTAGTGACACATAGTCACAATCAGTGGAATTCATACACCATAGTAGTATACAACTATTGTCCATAGACATACAGTCTCTACAATGATCATATCAACTGATATAAACCTGCATAAACAATATCATGATACAAGTTGAGTCATTTGGGCCATTATTCCACTCACATCTGTGATATTTGGAAGAGCATCTTCCCTCATACAGTGAAAACATCAACCATGGGCTATCTAGAATATTCTTCCCAAGCATGGAAGAATAGTTGTCCCTGATTTATGAGCCTTGACCATTCACCTAACTGAGCCATTCCTCTAGCACTAAACATAGTGCAATCGAGATAGAATGAATCTTCCCTAGGGGATGTCTATCCTCGATTGTTGAACCTGGACCATTCACCTAACTGGGCCATTCCTCTGGCACTAAACATAGTACAACCTCGAGATAATGAGTCTTCCCTAGGGAATGACTATCTGGACCATTTCGTAAGGAAATGAATGTCCTACACCAACCTCCAAAACTGACCATTCTTCTAAACTTCTCACAACTTTGAACTTCGAAAGAATGACTACCCGAAGAGGCAGACCATTCTACTTCACCACTATTGAGAGTGACTGCCAAGAAGAATGATTTTCCTAGACCATTACCCCACACTAGCCATAAGGGGAATCGTTTTCTATGGTACATCAACAATCTCTCAGAACATTTTCATTACGAAAATGATTGTCCGATCTGGACCATTTTCCGAACTGGAAAATTCCTGTCCGTCAGAGAATCTCAAACCACTTTTCAAACTGGAAAGGAATTGCCCATCCCGGATCATTTTCCAAACTAGAAAATGATTGTCCATAAATCAATGATATATATATTAGTTCTCCCTCCTAACATGGGGATCCATCTCTTCCCTTTTAGCTAAGGGAGTTATCTCCACGAGCCCCAAATTGTCTTATAAGTATGCAAACTTTATTCTGGACAAAGGCTTTGTCAAATTATCTTCTATCTGCTCATATGTGGAGATATACTGGAGTTTCACTTCTCCTTCCAAGACTTTATCATGAATAAAGTAGTATTTGATATCAATGTGTTTCGGCCGATCATGAAACAATGGGTGTTTGGATAGCCTTATATAACTCTAATTGTCACAGTATATTATGGTCGAATCTGGTACCTGATCAAATAATCTAGAAATCAGCTTCCTCAACCATACTTCTTCTGTACATGCCTCACATGCTGTGATATATTCTGGTTATGTTGTGTTGAGTGTGAAAAACTTATGTTTCCTGTTGCCCCAAGATATCATAGCAGAGCCTAAGCTGAAACACATCCCTGAAGTACTCCTTATGTCTTCTACACTCCCTGCCCAATCTAAATATGTGAATACATGAAGTTGTATATCACTGGATGAGGTATAACTTAAACCATATTATAGATTCGTATGAATATATCTTATAACATGATTTTCATATATCCAATGCTCATGTCTGGGTTCCACCTGGAACTGGCTTAGGGTGTTTATGATCAATATTATTTTTGACATGAAATGAGAGCGGAGATATAATACAAAAATGCACAGAGATATCGCAGATATTCAATAATATAACATAAATGTATCAGATATTCAACCATAAACACATATATACAGTAATACATGATTTTTATTAATAAAAGAAATGTACAGAGACTGTAAAAATATAGAGTGAAAGACTCACTAGAATGGTGGCAGCTTATCTCTGAGAAGAGATGTGACAACTACTCACATTCGAAAGAAGATGATTACAATGAGGCCCTGAAGGCCTTATTACAATAAATAGGAATGCTAAAGACCCTATACATCTAAAAACCTAACCCTAGGAGATGGAGCGCCAAAAGTCATGTGGGCCCCGTTTGGGTAAGTTAGTACATCAATTTCTCAGGGTCGTAACTTTTTCATACGATCTTTGTTTTAGGTGTATGATAGCTCGTTGGAAAGGTATCATCACGTAGAATCAA
The DNA here is from genome assembly GCA_009831015.1 of Picea engelmannii. Taxonomy (NCBI): domain Eukaryota; kingdom Viridiplantae; phylum Streptophyta; class Pinopsida; order Pinales; family Pinaceae; genus Picea; species Picea engelmannii. The sequence continues at coordinate 2,385,687 of ML776752.1, read as the reverse complement.
TTTAGGCACAATATCGAAGGAAATTCCATATGGAAAACCTTTTTTCCCAGAAAAAAATATCGTTTAGGCCCTCAAAACAGCTCCGGAAGTGAAAACTACTAAAAATAGTGAATTACCAAAATTGCCAGAAAATTGTTTTGAGCCAATTGGAAAAGGTGGGTGGCCACCGTTATCCACTTGGATCAATACTCCCTCCTTAGGAATAAATGGTCTCCATTGCGTTGAGTTCGCGGGAGAGGGAAAAGAATTTGCTGAATTTGCATCTTGGTGAGTTTCTTGCCTTGCTGGAGACGTCGCGCTGCTCAATTTGTGGAAGTCTGTCATGAACCTGTTGAGACTGAGGTTTTTCAACAAGTCAAGCTACATGAGAGGAAGGTGTTCAGAAGGAATATTTATTCTTTTCTACAACCTTTTTGACCTGCTTCTGTTGGATAGAAGGTGCTTGGGGTGAGGCTGTAGTGGTTGCAGTGTCCTTATGTTCCCCTTTTGAACAAATTGTGAAGAAGCTGAATTTTGTAGTATGAGATACTACCTTGCGACACTGTGTAGGTGGAACAATAGTTAGAACTACTACTAGTATTCTGTAGAGATGACCCCCCAAAGTAACAATGACACTACGGGGTTGAGACTCATAAATAGCATGGTACTTCCACATATATGGTTGGCCAAAGAGAACATCATAGACATCCAGTGGGGCAACATCAAATAATACCTGATCCTTGAAAGGATGGATGAAGTTTGACAATCGACATTGTTGGATGACACGAAGATCTCGTCCTTGGTGAAGCCACCCAATGTTTTATTGTTGCGGGTGTAGTGTTGTCGACAATCCCTAATGTTTGATGAGCGCTGCTGAGATGAGGATCTTCTGGATTCCGTTATCAACAATAAAATGCAGCGGGGTCCCCTTCATCCACATCTGTGAATGAAAAAGGCTCTCCCCCTCTTTAGGATTTATTGGTTCTTTTGGTTGAATTATTGCGGTCGTGACAATAGTAGTTGGGTCTACATTGATGATCTATCTTTTACCAGTATTTTCATAATCAGATTCTAAATCAAGGTTCGTCTCCTTGTATTTGATCTCGGCCATCCATGACTTTTTTGAGAGACATTCATCGGTGTTGTGCTAGGGTCTTTTGTGGAAATCGCACCATTTTTCGGTGTCCTTCTTCGTCTTTCCGTGACCCTTCTTTTCCTATGGTTTAGACTGGTTTTTAGGAAGTTGTTTGTTAGGTCCATATTTCTCATACTTTGGTTATTGTGGGTTTTCATATGTGAAATCTCGTTTGTTCTAGTTCATAAATTTCTACTCGATTTTAACATCATATCGATAAGCAGAACTGAGTGATGAGATGTCCATAAAATCCATTTCAGTTTGGATGTATTTTTGTAGAGCCTCGTGGTATTTCAAAACCAAATGTCGCTCAGAGTCTTTGATACCCATCTTGGTGCGCAAGGTATGGAAAGTATTGGTGAAATACATAACTTCTTGGCCCCTCTCTTGTTGCAGTGTGGTCCACCTCATGTACTGGTCCTCATAGTTTCCAACAGGGTAATACTATTCATTTACAACATCCACAAAAAAATCCCAAGTGGGATTGGCCCCATATATTCCAGACTCCTCTGTGGAACTTTTCTCCCAGTAAGTTTCCCACAAATGTTTGACATGAGGGAGATATTTAAGGAGTGCGAAGGTGATCTTTTCTCTGTTGGAAAAATTGTGAATAGAGAAATAACCTTCTAGCAAATTTAACCATTTTTCTAGGGCTTCTTTATCTATCTTTCCTCCAAATACATGAATATCAAAATTAACTTATACCTTGAAAGGAGATGTGATTCCAAAGTGGCCTCTTGATGAATATTCCCCTGTTTCTATCAGCATGTTTTTAAGGATGTGGAAAAAATTCTCCATCATTCCATCCCTCTGTCGCGTGAGAGCTTGCTCAAGCAACAGATTAATAGGATTGTTTGCTCCATCATTTTTATTTTCTTTCTCCATTGAGGGTTTCTCGGGTGTGCGAGAGAGATTGTATTCAAGAGAGACAAGCTCGAGGCCCAACTTTCTATACTCGGACCTTTTCGGGGACATGCATTGAAAAAAAATATCAAGAGTAGCCTGCTATGATACCAGTGATCCAGATTATTTTCGACACAAAATGAGAGAGGAGATATAATACATAAATGCACAGAGGTATCATAGATATTCAATAATATAATATAAATGTATCAAATATGCAACCATAAAAACAGATATATAGCAATACATGATTTCTATTAATGAAATAAATGTACAGAGACTGTAAAAATACAGAGTGAAAGACTCGCTAGAATGTTGGCAGCTTATCTCTGAGAAGAGATGTGACGGCTACTCCCATTCACAAGAAGATGATTACAATGAGGCTCTGAAGTAATTTTTACAATAAACAGGAATTCCATATACCCTATACATCGAAAAACCTAACCCTAGGGGATGAAGCGCCAAAAGTCATGTGGGCCCCATTTGGGTAAGTTAGCACATCAACTTCCTGGGGTCGTAACTTTTGCATACGATATTCGTTTTAGGCGTATGATAGCCCGTTGGAAAGGTATCATCGAGGAGATTCATTTTAGGTGAAATATTAAGGGAAATTCCATATTTCAAACCTTTTTTCCCCAAAAAAACATCGTTTACGGCCTCAAAACAGCTCCAGAAGTGAAAACTGCTAAAAATATTAAATTACCAAAGTTGACATAAAACTGTTTTGAGCCAGTTGGAAAAGGTGGGTGGCCACCAATATCCAAATGGATCAGTTTACAGAAAATAAAATATACGGTCAAGTATTCACTAAATACATTAATGACCCAATCAATTTCCAATATAGTGGCGGATCTACTGGATCAGAGTCTGAGTCTCTTACTTTTCTTATATCTATGGTCATAGGAGTGTCCATGGATTTGAAATCCATCATTCCAATCTTATAAAGAATATTGACTGCATACTTTCCTTGTCCAAGGAATAATTGACCACGCTTTTTCCATACTTCTAGTCCCAAGTAACAATGCATCAGACCGAGGTCTTTCATAGCGAACTCATAAGCTAGTTCCTTCTTACATTGGGTCATGAGAGACTCTTCACCTTTCAATAATAAATCGTCGAAATATAGTAGTAGAATCACATGTGAACTGTTAATGACTTTGTAGTAGAGATTTGGATCTACATGACTCTTGGAGAAATCAAGTCTGATTAAGTAGTTGTCTATTCTAGCATACCAAGATATTGGATCTTTCTTGAGTTTATACAGGGATTTCTTTAATTTGAAAACATGAGTGTCTCTGGAATGTGCTTCAAATCCTTACGATTTTTCAATGTATACTTCTTCTTCGATTTCTCCATTGATAAAATTTGTCTTTACATCCATCTAATGTAAACTCCATCCCATGGAAGCAACAAGAGACATAATGGCTCTAATAGAAGTATATATGGAAACAAGAGAAAAAGTCTCATCATAATCATATCCCTCCTTTTGGGAGAACCCTATAGCTATGAGCCTTTCTTTTTATTTTTCGAAGCTTCCATCTGCTGCATGTTTGAACTTATAGACGCATTTTGAAGTTACTACTGATTTTTCTTTGGGTCTAGGAACATATTCCCATACACCATTTTTCATTATGGAATGGTGTTCTTCTGTCATTGCTTCTTTCCATTGTTACTTATGATTCACCTCTTCAAATGTGGTGGGTTCTTCATCTATAATATTTTCCATACATGTTGCATAGCTCAAGAATATTTTGGGCATTTTGCTTTCTCCGAAGGTGCCACTTGGGTATTTGAGTCTTTCTGCCTCTTGTAGAGTAGCTTCAAACCAGGCTGGACATTTCTTGGTTTTGGGTACAATGATTGATTGAACAGGTTCAGATGGTTGCATCATATGATCAAGTTGTTATATTTCTTCAGTATGACTCTCTGGAAGACATGGTATTTCTTATTTAGGCTCTTCATGCTTTTCTTATTCTATAGTTTATTCTATGGATTTATTCAAATCCATCTTTTCATTGAAGGTTATGTCTCTGCTAAATTCAACCTTATGTTGTTTCAAGATATAGATTATCTAGGCTTTGGATGATTCATTGTATCCCACAAATATTCCCTTCTTTCACGAGGGTTCTAGTTTCTCCCTTTTATCCTTCGAGTTGTGAATGTAAACAGGGCATCCATAGATTCTTAAGTGTTCCACAATAGGTTTCTTTTCTGAGAAGGCTTCTTTTGGATTCATAACCTTCAATATGTGGTGGGGACTTCTGTTATGAACATATATTGTTTTCATGGTTGATTCTCCCCACAAATACATAGATAAACCTTGATCGTTCATTAGTGCCTTCATAGTTTCTTCAATAGATCTATTCTTCCTTTCTGCTACACCATTTTATTGAGGATTATGAGGAACAATTAGCTCCCTCATAAACCCTTTCGATTAGCAAAAGGAAACAAATTCCTTGGATGTTTATTCTCCTCCATTATCTTTTCTCAAGGTCTTTATTTTCTTTTTTGTGAGGTTCTCTATTTATGCTTTGAATATTGAAACTTGCTGAAAACTTCGGCCCTTGTCTTCAAGAGATATAACCAAGTCTTTCTTGAGTAATCATATATGAATATTACATAATAAAGAGAAACTCCTAGATATTTGATTGGCATCATACCACAAACATCTCAATGTATTAGATCTAGGATTTCCTTAGATCTATTATTGTTTCTTGAGAATGGTTTCTTAACATTTTTACCAAGAGCACATCCTTTGCAAATTCCTTCATGTGTAGATTGTAGTTCTGGTATTCCTTCAACCATCTTTTGGAGGAAAGGAAATGCTTGATAGTTGATATGAACATACCTTCTATGCCAAAGTTCAATGGGATTAACTTCATCATGTACAAGAGATTCATCACTTCATTTTAGTAGTTTGTATAGTCTACAGGGATGATTTTAGGGGATAAATTTCACTCATGGGCTAATTTTCGATGGTTTTTCCAAAAACGAGATTCGCTATTTTAAAAATGATTCGCCCATATTCTATAGGATAAAATTATTTTACCTTAAAAATCACCAAAACTTTATAAAAAACTATATAAAATCCTTAGAAATTTGAATATTTTTAGAAAAATATCGCCAATCATTTATAGTTGGTATATGAAGGATTAGTATTATTCACCAAGGTTTCTTCATTTTAAAAGAAATTTCCATCCTTAAAATCATCCCTGATAGTATGCCTTCACGAGTTCCAATAACTCTAGCGTTCTCTATGTTGGAGTCTCTAGACCAAGATAATAATTTTCCATCTAGAAAGGCTATTATGTTTCCTTTGTCTTATAGGAAAGATATGGATACAATATTATTTTATAAACTAGGTACATATAAGATATTGCTCAAATGAACAATGTTACCTATTTTCAATTTGATGGAGGCTTGACCAATTCCTTCGAATGGATAGGTGTTCTTATCTCCAATTTATACCTTGTAGGATGTCCTCTTTTCATTTAGGTTAGAGAGTCTGACCTGGTCTCCTGTCATATTTCTGGAAGCTGCACTGTAAATTATCCACGTGTCATCTTCAAGGATTCCTATGAGAGATGAATAGTGTAGATGATTTGTCTTTTCATTTATGATTTTTGTTGACTCATAATTGGTCAAACTTTGACATTGACCCAAAATATCAACCTTGACATTTTAGCCTTCTGAGAGTGCCAAGAGGCGCACTGGACTAAGGAACACTATAATATCTTCTGCTTGAGTAAGATGTTCCATCATAAGGTGTTGAGAAAGATTTTTAGGGTTTCAAAACTACACCTGCTAGTAACCTTAGCGGTAGTGCTTCAGTAAATGCACCTGCTAGAAACCCTAGGGGAAGTTCTTCAGTGATCTTGATAACCTTATGTCTTAGGTTCCCTCCAGTGGCTAGACTGAATGAAGGAGGTGTGGGCCTATAACCTGTTAGAAAAGTTGGTGGCTAGTTTAACCATAAACAATATAGAAATATTGTCACCCAACTATAGGCATGAATGCCACCCCCGAGCATCTTGACCTTGATAGAGAAAAGAATTGTGGTAGAAAATAAATAGCCAACCAAGGATGACGAACCAATAAAAGATAACCAAGACTAATCAGAAATTCCAAACCAGAAAGACCAAAATTATAGGTTGTAGTAACTGCAACTGCAGCTGCTCTTTAGACATGTGCACTACTAAATTTCTGCCATTGCAAGTTGTGTGTGTCAAATGAGATTTGGCGCCCTATATTTATACTTCTCTCTTTAGGATATCTTGGCCGACTTCTCTTTCTGAAGGCTAAAGACTCAATATAAAATATTCTCTTTAGTCAACTTCTCTTCTAGGGTTATGTCCAATAATTTTAGGGTTCTTCTTGCTTCTTGGAATATTCTAATATAATAAAAGGTCACAAGTGGAGGTTAATACCTCCCGCAACTACCATAATATCAACATCTGTCTCCTTCTAGGGCTCCAGTACAACTGGTACAAAATATCCATTTTGGGACTGTCAAGACTCACAACTGTGATCAAATATGAACATAGGACAAGAATATCAGACATGTAGGCCTTGAATCATGGTTGGATTACACCAAAAACCTCTAAAAGCAACAATCGTGGTTGTTATTCAACAATTCATCTTCCTTTCCCAAGACAAGACATGAAAATCCTTAAGTGTTCCACAATAGGTTTCTTTCTTGAGAAGGATTCTTCTGGATTCATATCCTTCAATATGTGGTGGGGAATTTTGTTATGAACATATATTGTTTTCATGGCTGATTCTCCACACAAATACATAGATAAACCTTGATCGTTCATTAGTGCCTTCATAGTTTCTTGAATAGATCTATTCTGCCTTTTATGCTACACCATTTTGTTGAGGATTATGAGGAACACTTAGATCCCTCCTAAACCCTATTGATTAGCAAAAGGAAACAAATTGCTTGGATGTTTATTCTCCTCCATTATCTTTTCTGAAGATCTTTATTTTCTTGTTTCTCAGGTTCTTTGTTTCTTCTTTGAATATTGAAACTTGTTGAAAACTTCGTCCTTTATCTTCAAGAGATATAACCAAGTCTTTCTTGAGTAATCATCTATGAATATTACATAATAAAGAGAACCTCCTAGATATTTGACTGGCATCGGACCACAAACATCTAAATGTATTAGATCTAGGATTTCCTTAGATCTATTATTGTTGTTTGAGAATGGTTTCTTAACATTTTTACCAAGAGTACATCCTTTCCAAATTCCTTCATGTGTGGATTGTAGTTATGGTATTCCTTCAACCATCTTTTCGAGTAAAGGTAATGCTTGATAGTTGATATGAACATACATTCGATGCCAAATTTCAATGGGATTGACTTCATTATGTACAAGAGCTTCATCATTTCATTTTAGTAGTTTGTATAGTTATTAGTATGCCTTCACGAGTTCCAATAACTCTAGCGTTCTCTATGCTAGAGTCTCTAGAACAAAATAATAATTTTCCATCTACAAAGGCTATTATGTTTCCTTTGTCTTATAGGAAAGATATGGATACAATATTATTTTCTAAACTAGGTACATATAAGATATTGATCAAATGAACATTGTTACCTATTTTCAATTTGATGGAGGCTTGACCAATTCCTTCGAATGGATAGGTGTTCTTATCTCCAAGCTCTATCTTGTAGAATGTCCTCTTTTCATTTAGGTTAGAGAGGTTGACCTGGTCTCCTTTCATATTCCTAGAATTTGCACTGTAAATTATCCATGTGTCATCTTAAAGGATTCCTATGAGAGATGAATAGTGTAGATGATTTTCCTTTTCATTTATGATTTTTGTTGACTCGTAATTGGTCAAACTTTGACATTGACCCAAAATATCAACCTTGACATTTTATCCTTTTGAGAGTGCCAAGAGGTGCACTGGACTAAGGAACACTATAATATCTTTTGATTGAGTAAGGTGTTCCATCATAAGGTGTTGAGCAAGAGTTTTAGGGTTTCAGAACTACACCTGCTAGTAACCCTAGCAACAGTGCTTTAGTAAATGCACCTGCTAGAAACCCTAGGTGAAGTTATTTAATGAGCTTGATAACTTTCTGTCTTAGGTTCCTTCCAGTGGTTAGACTAAATGAAGGAGGTGTGGGACCATAACCTGTCAGAAAAGTGGGTGGCTTGTTTAACCATAAACAATATAGAAATATTGTCACCCAACCATAGGCACGAATGCCACTTGATGCAGTTCCCCTACTTTAGCAGGGTTCTACGACCTCCCGGTCTCTGGATCATTGTCTTCCCTGAGCCGAAATGGCCCTCCGGGCTCCTGCTGGAGTCCTTTGGATGGATCCATAGGTCCCTTCGTCCTCCGGTATAAGTCTTGAGGAAACATGTGCACGCCTCCTTTTCACGTTTCGAGGTTTCACAATTTCACGAGCTGGGACTCCACGTCTCCTGACTCCTGGTCACTCGAACACCTGAACCCCGAAATGCCAAAATCTACCCGTGACCATGTTCCGTCTTTTGGGATTTTAGAATTCGTGATTTCGCGATTCCAGCGGCAGACGATTCTTGGCCCTTCAACCTCCCGGATCTTGAAATGTCGAAAAGGGCTTAACAGGCTTTGGATCCTCCCTTAGCCTCCGTCCACATGACCACAACTCTGTGTCCATGCACTTAATGCTAAAGCGCTATCGACTTTCATGATTCAGGGAATCGCGATGCAAGGGTCCCTCCTTTCCCCTTTCGAACCTCGGTGGCCGAAATGCCAAAATGGAAAAATGTCGAAATGTCCTGGCGCTTGTTCCTTCAGTATTTTGTGTTTCGCGAAATCAGGACACAAAGAATATCCTTGTTCCTTGGAGTCTCTGGTCACCAAAAAGCCAAAATTTCCCAGTGCCTTATCCTCCGGGTTTTTGTGAATCGCAACTTTGGTTTTCGCGATTTCTGGAAATCCGATTGCAAGGGATATATCTGCCCCATGGAACCCCCAGTGGCCAAAATGTCGAAATGGAGAAGCGTTGATTGGGACTTTTACCGAAACGGATTTTCGGATTTCGCGACTCCGCGGATCCTGATGCAAGTTCTTTGACTCTTCAATTCCTGAAACCTGAAATGTCGAAATACCGGGGACCGAGACTTCAAAAGTCAAGCATCCCGTCCCTTCAATCTTCGAGCCTCCAGTTGTCAAAACGCTGACATGCCGAAATATCCTGTCATTCAATCAATGTATCACAACGATCCTTGGGATTGACGGTTCCAGTCGAATTGCAATTTCATGATTTCACGATTCAGGATTCTGAAAGAAAAGAGTCTTTGTCTTTCCAACTCGCGGTACCTGAAATCCTAAAATGGGCATCGAAAAATTCTCGCCGCTAACCTCCTCGCAGCTCCACCTAATCCAATAGCCTACGGGGTTTCAGTGTTCCTCCTCGAGGACTCTCCACCGTCTGTTCAGATCTTTGAACTCCCCTCACCTGGATCTATGCAGCGTTAAAGTCTATTCTCCTTCCAATCAGATGATCCACGGGAATTTCCACAGCGATCCAACGCTCGACGACATTCCTCCTCTTGAGATTTTACTCAATTTTGACTTAGAAGATTTTCTAAATCTAGGACGACTCACCCTTTGCTCCTTCTAGGGAATGAATTCCTGGTCTCGACAACACCTTTCGAAGTGTTATCCTGCTTGAGCTTTGTATGGTTTAGACTTCGATCTCCCGCACACTCCTTGCATCTGAGGGATTTGATGATTCAGATCCAAGGGGTTTCTCAAAAAGAAATTCCTCATGATCTCTTGGTGTTCTCTCTTCGCTCGATGCACACCTTGTAGAGCTTCAATGAAGAGAAAGAATTGAAACTGCCAAAATCTTACAGTTCTATTCACTTGTTTATAAAACATAAAATATCAAGGAAATTGCATAGAGTCCAAGCATCACACATTTGGGTCAATTTTCCATTCTTCTCTATTCACAAGAGCCCACTAGCTACATAAACATACAAATTACAGTAGTGCAAAAATTGAGATTTTCTGCTCCAACGCAGTTCTCTTATAGCCAATTTTTCTCTATATTCCAGCTCTCTATTCTAACTGGGTGTGTAAACTTCTACATAACTCAAAGATGTTTCTAGGGTTTTCCTGGCTACTTTCCTACTCTAAGATTTATCCTACACTATCTTAGTTCAGTCGCATTCCAGAGCCAAAGTGGAAACTCCTACTCTGTTTACAATTTTCAAAACGTGCCTCAAAGGGAAAAAATTGGCATCGGTTCAAGCGTACCTCCAAAGGTGAATTCCGGCTCTGAGTGAGGTGGATTTCAAAATCGGCTGCAACTTCCAACATTGAATTTCTGGAATAACTCACATGTTTTGAGTGGTCCTGCCTCTGCGTGCTTGCCAACGATGCTCCTGCATCACACTCCCCTTGACAAAAATTCATGGACTCCTGTCCATGAGCTCTTCTACTGATTTTCCCTGCTTCTGAATAGCAGCTTCGTTTTCCCAACTGGCATATTCTATTGGGTGTCCCTTCCATTTGACCAGATACTCAAAATAAGTCTTCCTCCTGGTCTTTTTGCCAATCCTCTGATCCAGAATTTTCTCCATCTGCGTCTTTTCTGCCACAGGCATCTGTTTCTCCCACTAAACTTTTCCTTGATCTTCTGACCCTTCTATGTCATCTTTCCTATAAGGGTACAAGTCTGAAACATTGAATATGGGTGAAATGCCCACACCATCTGGCAGCTCAATCTCATAGGCATTTGCATCAAACTTCCTTAAGATCTTACAAGGTCCTATCTTCTTCATCTTCAATTTGTTATATGTTCCCCTAGGGAACCTTTCCTTCCTGAGATGTGATAAAACCTTATCTCCCTCTTCAAATTGAAGTTCCCTATGATGTTGATCAACCCTGTTCTTGTATTTCTGGTTAGAACTCTGTAATTGTTCCTTGATCCGACTATGGAGTCTCTGCATTTCAACAGCAAAATCCTCTGCTCCAGTGCTTCTGAACTCTCCTTGTTCCAAGTCCCTTAACTGAGACACTCCCCTGGGTTGCATTCCATATAGTATTTGGAATGGGCTCCTTCTAGTACTTCTGTTTGGTGAGTCATTGTATGCAAATTCTGCTTATGGAAGAATCTGATCCCACTGGTTATGGTGTTCAGTAACCAGGCTTCTCAATAAGTTTCCCAAACTTCTATTTACCACCTCAGTCTACCCATCTGTCTGAGGGTGATAAGCTGACCTGAAGGAAAAATCTGTCCCCATCTTCTTCCACAATGTCCTCTAAAAGTGACTAACAAATTTTGTGTCTCTGTCTGAGACAATGCTCCTGGGTAGGCTGTGAAGTGTTGCATCATTGGTCTTCTGGCATGGGATGAAATGTGCCATCTTTGAAAATATATCGACCACCACAAATATGGAATCGAATCCCCTTTGTGTTCTTGGCAATCCCAACACGAAATCCATTCTTATTGCATCCCAAGGCCTCTCTGGTATTGGCAATGGTTGATACAATCCAGTGTTCTGTCTTTTCCCCTTTGCATGTTGGTAGATTCTACATATGTTCACCAACTTTATCAAATTTTTTCTCATACCTGGCCAATAGTAAGAGCTTCTCAACTGTGAATTTTTTTTATCATGGTCGAAGTGTCCAACCAATCCTCCACTATGGTTCTCCTTCAGAAGATTGTCCCTCATTGAGCATCTTGGTATGCACAATTGATTTCCTTTGAACAACAATCCTTCCTGAACCATATACTCTATCCACTGACTTCTATCTCTTAGTACAAGGCTTGTACATTCTTCGTAGGCCTCCTTGAAATCTATATCATCATAATACATATCCTTAAGGTGTTCAAACCCCAAGGTCTTCACCTGTAATTCCTGCAAAATTAAACATATCCTGCTTAACACATCGGAAACTTTGTTAGTATTCCCATCAATATGTTTTATGACAAAAGTAAAATTTGCATAAATTCAACCCATTTTGCATGTCTCTGATTCAGTTTTTCTTGTCGGGTTATGAATTGTAAAGCTTGGTTATCACTGTACAAGACAAACTCTTGCGGGACAAGACAATGCCTTCATTTCTTGAAAGCTTGAATTATGGCATAAAACGCTTTGTTGTATATGGATTATTTCCTCTTAGTCTTATTCAACTTCTCACTGAAATAGGAAACAGGTCGATTTTCCTAACTCAGAAATGCTCCTATTGCAACTCCACTTGTGTCACATCTTACCTGAAATGTCTTTTCGAAATTCGGCAAGACTAGAATTGGTCATTCTGTTATGTTCTTTTTTAGTATATTGAAGCTCCTTTCAGCCTCCTCTGTCCATTTAAAAGACTTGTGTCACTTCTTTACTGTATCCATCATGGGTGCACAAATCCCACTGAAGTCTCTAATGAATTTTCTATAAAAACTTGCTAAGCCATGAAAGCTCCTTACCTTGAACATGCTCCTTGGTGACGACCATTCTCTGATCACTTTCACCTTCTCTGGATCCATCTTTAGTTCATTCGAAGAGATCATGAAACCCAAATAAATGAGTTATGTCTTCATAAAAGAGGATTTCTTCAAATTGATCAACATCTTCTCCTGTTGTATCCTCTTCATTACTAGCATTAGGTGCCTCAAATGCTCCTCTTTAGTCTTGCTAAAAATCAATATATCGTCCAGATATACAACCATGAATTTGCCAATGAAATCTTTCAGAATTTCATTCATCAACCTCATAAAAGTACTCAGGGAATTCGTTAAACCAAATGGCATAACTAGCCACTCATACATACCTTCATTCATCTTAAATGTTGCTTTCCATTCATCACCTTCTCTCATCCTGATCTGGTGACATTCACTTTTCAAATCTATCTTGGAAAAGAAATTTTCTCCACTTAATCAATCCATTAAGTCATCCATTCTCAGTAAAGGAAATATGTACCTGATGGTGATCTTGTTGACGGCTCTCGATTCTGTGCACATTCTCCATCTTCCATCTTTATTTGGGCTTAACATAGTTGGTACTGCGCATGGGTTCAAACTTTCTCTGACTAGACCTTTATCCAACAATTCTTGGACTTGGTTCTTCACCTCATCATTTTCTTGAGGTGTTAATCTATATGCTGCCTTGTTTGGCAGGCTTTCTCCTAGTATCAAGTCGATATGATGATTGATACTCCTAATGGGTGGAAATGATTTTGTCAACTCATCCACCACTATATCAACAAAATAATCCAGCAGCTCCTGAACTTCTTCAAGTAAATCATCCACTTATGTACTCGTAAGGATGTCTCTGGGATTCCTCACCACAACGAACTGCATCTCCTGTTCTTCCTTGACTTCTTTCAGGAGTTCCTTCCCACTCATGAGAAGTATGCTTGTGCTGGCTTCCTCTTTCGCTCTCTTCTCCTCCATTTGCAGTAACATATGCGTCCTACCATTCTTCTCCAATGTATATGTATTTTTCCACCCATCATGAATGACATTTCTATCAAACCGCCATGGTTTTCCCAGCAGAATATGGCATACGTCCATGGGAATTACGTCACATAGGATTTCATCCCTATATACTCCTATTTTAATTTCAACCAGGCATTGTTTAGTGATCATTACCTGTTGTCCTTTTTGTAGCCATAAGACTTTGTATGGCCTTGGATGTGCAGTTGTCTTCAGCTCCAACTTCTCCACCATCTCTGTGGATACTAGGTTGTCAGTACTCCCACTGTCAATGATCACCTTTCATACTTTGTCCTTAGTCTTGCAAGTTGTCCTAAATAGATTGTTTCTCTGCATTGGCTTTTCAAATTCTACCTCTAGTTTTAAGAGAACTTTTCTCAACATCAGGGATGCTCCATCCTCTACTCCTTCTGCCTAAACATCTCTTCATTGTGATTCTGAAATGTGGTCTTCTCCTCCTTCCTTATTCTTCTCGAGACATTCCCAAGACATGTGCCCTACCTTTCCATAATTATAGCACCTTACGCCTCCTCTGCCTCTTCCTCTAGAAGAGTTTCTTCCACCACTCTATCTTCCTCGTGAACTTCCTCCTCGTTCTAAGTGATTGTGTGGTTTCTCAGCCTCATCCTTAGACTGATGTTCTTTGTCATGATTAAATCCATTACTTTTTTTTGGGATCGAGCCTTTACCTCTTCCTCGCTGGTTCTGTTTTCTGGCTAGCTTCTCCTCTGCCTTCAACACAAACTGACAAACATCTTCCACCGTCCTCACTGACATCATGCTAAGTTCATCTAGGATTTCATATCTCAATCCATTTATATATCTGGTGACTCTTTCTTCGTCTCTCTCCCGTTGTCCAGTTCTGATGTTCAGCCGGTAGAACTCCTCGGTGTACTCCTTGACTGTCATCCCTTTCTATCTCAAGTTTTGTAGCTTCCTGAACAGATTGATATGGTAGTATTTGGGTATGAACTTAGCCTTCAGTTTGGCTACCATCTTGTCCCAACTCTTTATTCTCTATTTTCCTTTACTTCTCCTCTCAGCTTGCAATTCGTCCCACCTTAGTGTTGCATGCCCTTTTAGCAGGGTCACTGCCTGCTTCACCTTCTTCTCCTCATCGACATCTTCATAGTTGAAGTGTTTGTCCATGGACCTTATCCAGTCCAATAGTTCTTTAGCATCTAGATTTCCCTCATACATGGGGACCTCTATCTTAGCTCTACCTCCCAATCTGGCAATTGCTCTCAACAAACGTTCTTCTGCAGCATCCTCTCCTATAACTTCTTCAACCTCAACCTGTTCACTTTCTGCATCACTGACATCCCCAACGTTAGGTGCTCTTCTCTGTGATGCTTCCATTGTTTCCAATCAGGCACAAAGCTCTCACATCTCCCTCTCTACAACACAGTTGGCTAAAGGTGGCTCACGTCTTCTTGGTGACATTACGTCGACTGTCTGTCATACATAGAGTACATCTCCGAGTTCTCTGTCTCCTTCTTTTCTTTCATCTCCTGAAGTCTACAGATGAAAAACTGAGGCTCTAATGCCACCTGATGTAGTCCCCCTACTTCAACAGGGTTCTGCGACCTCCCAGTCTCTGGATCGTTCTCTTCCCTAAGCCGAAATGGCCCTTCAGGCTCCTGCTGGAGTCCTTTGGATGGATACACAGGTCCCTTCGTCCTCTGGTACATGTCTTGAGGAAACCTACGCACACCTCCTTTTCATTTTTCGGGGTTTCATGATTTCACGAGCCAGGACTCCACGTCTCCTAACTCCTGGTCTCTTGAACACCCGAACCCCAAAATGCCGAAATCTACCCGTGACCATGTTTCATCTTTAGGGATTTTGGAATTCTCTATTTCTCAATTCCGGTGGCAAACAGTTCTTGGCCCTTCAACCTCCCGGGTCTCGAAATGTCGAAAAGGGCTTAATGGGCTTTGGCTCCTCCCTTAGCCTCTGTCCACATGACCACAACTCCGTGTCCATGCACTTAACACCAAAGCGCTATCGAATTTCATGATTTGGGGAATCGCGATGCAAGGGTCCCTCCTTTCCCCTTTCGAACCCCAGTGGCCGAAATGTCGAAATGGAAAAGTGTTGAAATGTCTCGACGCTTGTTCCTTCGAGATTTCATGTTTCGTGAAATCAGGACACAAGGAATATCCTTGTTCCTTGGAGTCTCCGGTCGCTGAAAAGCCGAAATGTCCCAGCGCCTTATCCTTCGAGATTTTTTGAATCACAGCTTCGGGTTTCGTGATTTCAGGAAATCCGATTGCAAGGGATACCTCTACCCCTTGGAACCCCTAGTGGTCGAAATACCGAAATGGCGAAGGGTTGATTGGGACTTTTACTGAAAAAGATTTTTGGATTTCGCGACTTCGCGGATCCTGATGCATGTTCTTCGACTCTTCAATTCCCGAAACCCAAAATGTCAAAATACCGGGGACCGGGACTTCACAAGTCAAGCATCCCATCCCTTCACTCTTCGAGCCTCCGGTTTCTGAAATGTAGAAATGTCGAAATATCCTGACATTCAATCAATGGCTCACAACGATCCTTGGGATCGATGGTTCCTGTCGAATCACGATTTTGCGATTTCGCGGTTTGGGATTTTGAAAGACAAGAGTCTTTATCTTTCCAACTCGCGGTACCCGAAATCCCAAAATGCGTGTCGAGAAAATCTCGCTGCTAACCTCCTTGCAGCTCCACTTGATCCAGTAGCCTGTCGGGTTTCGGTGTTCCTCCTCGAGGACTCTCCACTATCCATTCAGATATTTGAACTCCCCTCACCTGGATCTACATGGCATTAAAGTCTGCGCTCCTTCTTCCAATCGGACGATCTACGGGAATTTCCACAACAATCCAGCGCTCGACAACGTTCTTCCTCCTGAGCTTTTACTCGATTCTGACCTAGAATATTTTATAAGTATATGATGACTCAGCCTTCGTTCCTTCCAGGGAATGAATTCTTCATCTCGAAAACACCTTTTGAAGTGTTATCCCTCCTGAGCTTTTTTTGGTTCAGACTTCGATCTCCCATGCACTCCTTGCATCTGAGGGATTCAATGATTCAGATCCAAGGGGTTTCTCACAAATAAATTCCTTTTGGTCTCTTGGTGTTCTCTCTTCGCTCGATGCACACCTTGCAGAGCTTCAATGAAGAGAAACAATTGAAACTGCCAAAATCTTACAGTTATATTCACTTGTTTATAAAATATAAAATAACATGGAAATTGCACACAGTCCAAACATCACACATTTGGGTCAATTTTCCATTCTATTCTATTCACAAGTACCCACTGGCTACATACACATACAAATTACAGTAGCACAAAAATTGATATTTTCTGCTTCGACGCAGTTCTCTTACAGCTAATGTTTCTCTGTATTCCAACTCTCTGTTCTAACTGGGTGTGTAAACATCTACATAACTCAAATATGTTTCTAGGGTTTTCCTGGATACTTGCCTACTCTAAGATTTATCCTACACTATCTTAGTTCAATAGCATTCTAGAGCCAAAGTGGAAACTCTTGCTCTGTTTAGAATTTTCAAAACGTGCCTCAAAGGGCAAAAATTGGCATTGGTTCAAGCGTGCCTCCAAAGGTGAATTCTGACGCTGAGTGAGGCAGATTTCAAAATTGGATGCAAGTGTCAACGTTGAATTTATGGAAGAACTCACACGTGTTGAGTGGTATTGCCTCTACGTGCTTTCCAATGATGCTCCTACATCACCACCCTCGAGCATCTTGACCTTGATAGAGAGAATAATTATGGTAGAAAATAAATAGCCAACCAAGCATAATTAACCAAGAAAAGATAACCAAGACTGATCAGAAAGTCCAAACCAGAAAGATCGAAATGACAGGTTGTAGTAACTACAGCTGCAGCTTCTCTTTAGACATGTGCACTACTAAATTTCTGTAGTTTCAAGTTGTGTGTGTCAAATGAGATTTGATGCCCTATATTTATACTACTCTCTTTGGGATATCTGGGCTGACTTCTCTTTTTGAAGGCTAAAGACTCAATATAAAATATTCTCTTCAGTCGAATTCTCTTCTAGGGTTATGTCCAATAATTTTAGGGTTCTTCTTGCTTCTTGGAATATTCTAATCTCATAAAATGTCACAAGTGGAGGTTAATACCTACTAGAACTACCATAATATCAACATCCTTCTATTTCTAGGGCTCTAGTGCAGCTGGTCCATAATCTCCATGTTGGGACTGTCAAGACTCACAAATGTGATCAAATATGAACACATGAGAAGAATATCAGATATGTAGGCCTTGAATCATGGTTGGATTACACAAAAAAACTCTACAACCAACAATCATGGTTGTTCTTCAACAATTCGTCTTCCTTTCCCAAGACAAGACACAAAAATCATGAAAGATATGTGAGTGAAGGAATGAATGGAGTGAAAACTCCATGAGAGAGGATGAATAGTGAACAAAATGAGTGAATGAACATGTGAGGCGACCAACAACAACACTAGAATGAGGACGAGAATGAGAGTGAGTGAATGACCAAAATGAATAAGATAATTTTTCCAATGGGAGAACCCCTTCCATAGACCAGGGGCAGGTTTTTGTAATTCATGGGGATCATGAACCTCTTGGCCTTCCCCCAAGATCTCACGTAATTGATTCCCCCCCCCATTACACAAAATGGGTAATATAAAATAGATAATCACTTATCCCCTCAAGCCCCCTCTTTGGTTGAATCATAGCCCCTATAACTCTAGTCCTTGTCTGTCTAGTAGTTAGGGATGTATTTATTATTAATAATGATCGAAACATTACATTTCTTAGGCACACTGGGATTTTCATAATTTTTTGGGCACTCTGGCCTCTCGACAATGTAATAATATATTATTTAATATGGGGGCTCAAAACCCAGGGTGTTACATCCCCTCCCCCTTATTTTGGCATTGTCCTCTATGCATATACAAATCAAGAATCAAAATTCCAAAATTTATTCAAAAATATGTGGGTACTTTGCCCACATGGAATCTTCATGCTCCCAGGTAGCATCTTCAGGACTGTAGCAGGTCCACTGAACTTTTACTAGATCTATAACTTGATTCTGGATCATTTTGACCTTTATGTCCAATATTCGCGTAGGTTGAACTTGAAATTCTCCCTCTGGATCTATCTGAATCATATTGCAATCAATAACATGGTTAGGATCATGTACATATTTCTTTAGAAAAGAGACATGAAATACAGTATGCCCATTCATGGAAGCAAGAAATGAAAGGATGTATGCAACTATCCCTACTATGTCCAATATCTCAAATGGACCACAGGATCTGGCTGCTAGATTTGTATAACTACCCAACTTCAAAGATATCTTCTTGGGCTTTACCTTCAAAAGAATATTCTCCACCACTTTAAATTATCTTTTTTTCATATTCTTATCTGCGTATACTTTATGTCTATACTAAGTTGCCTTTAAATTCTGCTTAATCTTAACCATCTGATCTTCCATTTCCTTGAGAAAATCTCACCCAAGTACCACTCTATCTACTGGTTTTTCCTAGCTCACTGAAGTATTTCCTTTCCTACCATACAAAGCTTCAAATGGGCTCATTTTCAATGAAGCTTGATGCCCATTAATATAAGAAAACTAAACCAAGTGCAAGTAATATTCCCACTTATATGACTTATCCATCACATACATTCTCAACATGTATTCAATTACTTGGTTGACCCTTTCTATCTTCCCATCGAACTGTGGATGGTATGCTATGATAAAGTTTATATTTGTACCAAATCTTTTGAATAATCCTTTGTAGAAATTTGAATTAAACTTAGTGTCTCTGTCTGAGACAATTTTCCTAGGTATCCCATGCAACCTAGCAATTTCCTTCATGTAAATTCAGCAATATTAGTTGTTGTATGAGTTTCTTTTACAGGAACAAAATGAGCAACCTTTGTCAATTTATCAACCACTACCATGATTGAATCATGTTTCCTTATTGTCCAAGGAAATTTAGTTATAAATTCAATGATTATCACTTCCCATTTCTTCTCTGGAATTTGTAATGGTTGTAGCAAACCCACTGGGTGTCTATGTTTAGCCTTCACTTTCTAACATTTCACACATCTGGTGAGGTGATCAACAACATCCTTTTTCATCCCTAGCAAAAAGAATCAGCTTCTTACTATTGTAATTGTTTTCTGGTAACCGATATGTCGAACATATGGAACATTATTCATTTCTCTTAGTACGAGATTCTTAAGTTCTCCAAAACTAGGAACATAAATTCTATTTTTATGCATAAGTAGTCCATCTTCCTTTATCTCATACTCTTTCACTTTTTGTTGTACATATCCTTCTTGTAAGATTTCCTTTACCTATAGGTAATGTTGATCTGTAACAACAACATCTAAAATTATGCTCTTCAAGTCTAACTGATGCATACTGACAACTATGGCATGCATGAGATGCACTCTTCTACTAAGTGCATCGGAAACTTTATTTTCTTTTCCTTTGATATGCTTGATATCAAAGTCGTATTCACTTAAAAATTCTATCCATCTTGTTTTCCTGGAATTCAAAGTTGGCTATTCAAAATGATACTTCAGACCACTGTGCCTTGTTCTTAATTCAAATATCTTTCCCATGAGATAACTCCTCCACATATTCAATGCATGAACAATGGGAGCAAGCTCAAAATCATGTGTGGAATAGTTCCTCTCATTCTCCTTAAACTTTTTGTACTCATAAAAAATGACATGTCCTTTTTGAGTGACGGCTCCACCAAGTCCTTCCTTGCATGCATATGTACATACCAATAAATTCTCTTTTGTACAACTACCCAACTTCAAAGATCTCTTCTTGGGTGATCTGACTTCTGAAACATTCCTAGGTGTTTTCCATCCTCTAATGGCTTCAATATTCTCAGGATATACTGTTATACCATGTTCTAAAATAATGTGCCCCAAGTAATGGATGTGTTCTTGATAAAAAGGCCACTTACTCAGATTGACATACAACTGATGTTCCCTTAACACTTGCAACACCAATCTTAGTTGATGTTCATGCTCTTCCTCAGACTTAGAATAGACAAGTATGTCATCCATGAATACTATGAAAAAATTATCCAAATAATTCATGAATATGCCATTCATTAATAACATAAAAACTACTGGTGCATTGGACAACCCAAATGGCACCACTTCAAATTCATAATGCCCATACCTAGTTCTAAAGGTTTTCTTATGGTTGTCTTCTTATTTGATTCTTACTTGATGGTATCATGATCTCAAGTCTATATTTAAAAATATATTTTATCCTCTTAGTTGATCAAAGAGGTCATCAATTCTGGGTTAAGGATACTTGTTCTTCACAATGGACTTATTCAACTTTCGAAAGTCGATACAAAGCCTCCACGTTCCATCCTTTTTGAAAAACAACACTAGTTCTCCCCAAGGTGAAACACTTGGACATATGTACCCTTTCTTCAACAATTCCTCCAATTGCATTTTTAATTATTTTAACTCGGGTGTACTCATTCTGTAAGGTGTTTTTGACATTGGTGCAACTCTTTGCACTAGATCAATAGATAAATCTATCTCCATTTTTTGTGGCAACCCTAGTATTTCTTGGAATACATCCTTGAATTCTTGTCGTATCAAGAAATCTTCAAGGCTTGGCCCCTTTGTATCCTTTGTCTCCTCCACATGGGCTACATAAAATTGACATCCTTTTCTTAAACATCTCTTCAGTTGTAAGTCTGAAATCTCCCTTATGGAGATGGTTCTTGGAACTCCTTTCATAGTGATTTGTTTTCCATATCCATCAAGATATGTAAATGTATTGCTATGACAATCTAGGACAACAATATGCTTTTCTAGCCAATCTATTCAAATTAGAATATCATAAGACCCCAATGGTATGATATTCATATCAACACTAGTATTCACACCATTAAGACTTATGGAACAACATGTGACCATATCATGGATTTGACTTTTGGTTCCAGTGGATAGTTGAACCAAACTTTATTTCCCAAGCTTACTTTTCTACAAATGTAATCTATCCACTATTTTAGGATCAATGTAACAATGACTTTCTTCTGAATAAATTAAAATAGTGATAGACTGATTCATGATCTTACCTTCCACCTTGATCATGTTGGATTCTTATTCTACTTGTCGATCATCTAAGGCTGCATAAATCCTTCCCATGTCTTCAATTGTTGTACCATCTTGGATGTTGTTCATAGTCTTCACTCTTTCCTTTTTGTGTGAGAAATCATTGTAGAAGTGACCTTCTTTGCATCCCCAACATTGGATTGGTGGTCTTCCCCTTTTTCCCAAGGAGTCTTATTTATTGGAATTATCCTTACCATACTAATCGTGATGATTTTTTTAGGCTCATTTCTATTCAAAGGAGGTTTGAATCCCCTCCTCATGTGATCATACTTCTCTGTCTTCTTATATTTCCAATATTTTTGCACGAAATCTCTGCCCGAGCCTTGCTCATACATGTATTTATCCTTGTTGATCGCTTCAGTCAAGGCATTGGGATCATCATACCAAATCTTTTCTTTATAAAAGGATCGAGTTCCACAAAAAAACATTTGTATCTTTACCTTTTCATCATTTATAAACCCAACATACTTTAACAACCCCAATAAATTCTTCTTATATTCTTCCATGTTCATGATTCCCAGCCTAAATTCAATGAACTCTTGCATTTTCATGTCATAGAAATACTCTGAGAGGTAATCCTTATGGAAATATTTCTTGAACTTTTTCGAAGTGATCCTATTCTCATTAATCTGTTCAAATTGCTTCACTTGATCCCACCACATTTCAACTTTCCCATGTAAATGGTAGGTGGAAATTATGGCTTCTATATTTGATGAATAGTTATGCAGTTGGAAATATATCTTGAGTCCAAGAAACCATGCTTCCCGATCATCTTCCCTTTCTCTTTCACCATCAAAGGATGGTGGATTGAGCTTCCTCAACACTCCTTGCAAACTATTCACCTCATGTCTCCTTCTTCGGTGCCTAACAGAAGACACCTATGGAAAACTTAAGAAATATTTAGATGCATACAAATTTATTGTTGAGTAAGGAGGTCAATGGTGTCTATGGTCTCTTCTAGCACTTCTGGAATAACCAACTCTTCCATGATCATCTCTTATTTCATGACACTTGCCTCCTTCCTCTTAGTTTGATCCATTCTTGCCTTGACCTTGCAAATGATTTAAGCTCTGCAACACTCAAGCATTTATTTGAGTTTTATCTCTCATCAACCTCTCGTTGTCTACCTTGTATCTTTTCATTTCTATTTTCAGGATCTTCATAATTTCTAGAAATGTTTCTTTCTCCCCTTGGCCCTTGCGTCCATTGGATTATGTCTCTACATTTCCAATTCTAGTATTCTATCCTTCAGCCTCTTTATCATCACTGGAGACTCCCTCACCTTCTTCCATTTCTTCAATACGCATTTTGAGCTGATATGTTTCAATCCCTTAATTTTGCAAAATGCGCAAGTGACCATTTTGTCAGAATTAAGCGTATGATAAAGAAAAAATTTCAACAAGGCTACAGATCCTTTCAACTCGTGAAGAATATATATAAATAACACTTCCATTTTATCCCTAGGATAATACATAAATCAATTATGCATAGGCTCTTCCTTCAAACAACTTTCCCAAGTGACCACGACTCGAAACCGCAGACCAAATCCTTCATGAGGCTTCTCTTTGTTAGAAATACTATATCTAAGATTGTGTGGTTTAAAAATGATCAAGGGATGATATCGAAGATCAACAAGAGCTATGGAACTCCGGGATTTGGGAGTTCTAGACTGTCCACACTCTCAAATATTTTTGATCCATGTATCTAGACTACAGGATTTATTGCCATGTAACCTGTCCCGATCGACAACTAGGATTTCCTTCACGTCTCTAGGCTTTTGGGATTTCCCAAGCACCTCTCCACAGATATACCGGAGTGTATAAATACCAAAGTTCCTCTCCTTCCTCCATGTATCACCTTGCGATAAATGGTGGATATTAACTCCTCAATTTGGGAGTTCTCGACCCAAGCAACCTGCACTTAAATTCTCTGGAATACTAAGTATCTGGACATTGGGATCTTGTGTCACTCATCCACTATAATAAATGGTTGAGATAGACTTCGGCCTTTGGGCTTTCAGGATTACTCAAACCCAACTTCTTATTCCTTGAATCCTCTGGAGTGTCAAGTCTTCGAACTACGATATCTATTGATGTGTCCTCTCCCGATCAACGATGAGGATTTACACTGCTCTTTGGGGCTTCAAGGGTTTTCTTCCATCATCAAAATTCATTCCTTCATAACATTGAACCAGAGAACTCCCAGAGTATTCATTAGTAACTAAGAACCAAGGGCTTCCACATGGCAGAAAATAAGGCACAGAGATGTGGTCCTATCTGATGGGTGACACGTGTCTTCTAATAACTGGCACAAACAGTCTTTGAAAAACACAAGACACGATGATATGTGGAAAGATTCAATTGTGTCAAGGTCACCCTAAGTGAGGTCAGTAAAGCACATCACCTTAGTTCCTCATGACTTCGGGAAAATTCTCCCCACTACACCACAAATCTCCCGAACATTGAACTCTCAAATCGGTTGATCTGCAGACATGTGTCCGCAACAAAAATAGTCTATATTTACTCCGAAGTTTGGGAATTCATAGGTTTTCTTTATTGAAAACTGCCACACCACAGACTTCTAAATGTCGAACTTATTAACCCTTGGTAATATTCGAACACATATCCCCGAATATGAAGGGTCCATATTTACTCTAGATCTCGGGACTTTGGAGTTTTTTTGTCAATCCCCCACTATTGGTCATCGCCAATTGAAGATTTTATTTGGTCGATATTCAACCCTTCACTGAACTCGTCGATCCTCAACCATCGGTCGTCGATGACCGTAGATTTTATTTGTTCTATCTTCAACCCTTCATCCAACTCATCGATCCTCGACCATCGACTATCGATGATCTTTGTTGGACAACTTCCACACATAGAATTTTTGACAAAAATTCTAGGTGAATATGGTTCGTTGATCTATCGACCAAGATGATATTGACTATTGATTTTATACAAATCCCCAAGTATATGAAATGAAATACGAGCTATCGATTTTCCTCATTTTCAAATAGTCGAATCAATCCTAGACGTTGATTTGGTAATTTTACCAAACTTTGCAAACATTCGAATTTTTTAAAAATTTTCAATGAATAATCAGGATAGTTTATCCAATATCGAACACGATCTCGCCCGTCGATTCTCCTAAATATTTCCATCATTACAATGACCATTAAAACTCAAATTTTCAACCTTCTAAGTCAAATTCGGCTTTGCAACTCTGCATATTGAATCCATAACTTCTTAGACCATCCTGGAATCATTCAAACTTAGATTTGTTCACAAATTTGGGGGATTTCACTCAATATTTCCATCGTCTTTCCCAAATTCACACAGATATATAAAATATATGATAACAAATATTCTTGATTCTCACTTGTTCTAGCCCGTAATTGTTTGGTGTTTGAACCAGAAGCTATGATACCAATTTGTAACGTCCCTATCCACCCAAGCTGGGAAACACCACTACAATTCTTCTTTGTTACCAAATTGTAACATACCCATCCTTCTATAGGATGGGCATGCCACACCAAGAACGCACCTCTTGGCAGATTTGGAAGAATATTATAACAATTAATTAATAAATAGAAATGAATACATGCATGCAATGATCAAGATTCATACCACAACATAAAATACATGCACAATATACGATGCACGACATTAACTAGAAATCATGCATATTATAGGTAAAATATCATTTATAATAATTTGATACATAGCGGAAAATAAATACACAAGTCAAGGAAACCATAACAGAGAGTACTTATATTTTATAAAAGAAGACACCAATTGGTTGTAGACCAAGGACGTTCCACCCAACCATATACATTGTTGTTCTGAGTCTCAACAACAATGTCACCCCTGAGCTAGAGCTATGAATCCATAAGGACGGTCCCAGAGTGTCACCTGGATTCCCAAACCATTCATCACTCAATTTCTCAAAGGCTTCTCCAACACTCATAGCAATCCAAGTACCCAACTCCTTTATACCCATTCTACACCACCCAAGAGAATTGAACTCCGCTCTTGTCTGCCACGAAATCCCTCAAGTAGACCTTCTCCTTCCAGGGCTCTAGTGCAGCTAGTCCAAAATCTCCATGTTGGGATTCTCGGGACTCACAACTATGATCAAATATGAATACAGGCCAAGCATCTCAGACATGCATGTCTGAAATCATGGTTGGATTACACCATCAATCTATACAACCAACAATCATGATTGTTCTTCAACAATTTGTATTCCTTTCCCAAGACAATACATGAAAATGAGGAAAGATGAGTGAGTGAAGGAATGAATGAAGTTCAGACTCCATGAAAGAGGATGAACAGTGAAAAAAATGGGTGAATGAATAGATGAGGGAACAAACAACATCACTAGACTGGCAACAGGAATGAGAGTGAGCAAATGAACAAAATGAATTGGAGAATTTTCCAATGGGAGAACCCCTTTCCACAGGACATGGACGATTTTTTGTAATTTGTGGGGATAAATAACCACTTGGTCTTCCTCTAAGAGCTCATGTAACTGATTCCCCCTCTTTTATGGAATCATAGCCCCATATAACTCTAGTCCTTATCTCTATATAATCCAACAATGTATTTATTATTAATAATGATCAAAACATTACATTTCTTAGGCACATTGTCCTTTTCATAATTGTTTGGTCACTCTGGCCTCTCAACAATGTAACAATACATCATTTAATATTGGGGCTCAAAACCCAGGGTGTTAGAGGGAGGCTGCCACTTGTCACTCATTTTTTGGCATTTTCAGGCACCCAAGTGGACTAATAAAATTGTTCCATGTGTCATCCATACTGATTCCATGGCATCCATATAATGATGTGGAAAGTGATAGTTATAGTCAACATCTGTATGCTGGTGTGGAAATGACTGGGCAGTGATGTGGTAGAATGTTGATGCAAGAAGGTGACTGTGTAGATAGATAGACGAACCAAAGTTCACCACCTGGCACTCTCTCATTGTCCAATAATGGATAAGGGATAATAAAATTGGTTCCTCATGTGAATCAAACCCATGACCTCTAGGGGAATATTCCCTTAATATTCCAACGAGTTAACAAATATGTTCCTATCAATATGCCATAAGTTATGCTTGTTATACAACTAAACAATATATTATTTAAAGTGTAACAAAGTAACCTGGGTATATAGGGCTACGGTTAGGCTACCCGGGACTATTTAAACCTAGCTCTGAATAGTGTATGAACCATGTATTTGCATGCCAGGATTGGAATGCATGCCATATAATTATGTTCCAAGTGCATATTGCCTCATTTTACATGCAACAAGTGATCATAGTTTTGGTTTGCATCATTTTTCTTGATATTGAATTCTTTGAGAGAAGTATAGAGTGTTTATACTCATTTTTCTCATAATCTGAGAGGAATTTGATGGTGATGTCTATTTTGTGTAAAATTTCTATGTATGAAAATCCTTAGTTCAATTTGTCATGTATGAGACATACTCTCATTATGAATGAAAAAGGGGGACTTTAGGTACATGTTCATAACATACTTGATTTTATACTCATTTTTCTCATAATTTCCTGAGGAATTCAATAATGACCTCTGTTTCTAGGATTGAGCAACAAAATTGAAGGGTGTCTTCAAAACAATTGTATTTGTAAGTCTGTTAATTGTAATTTTTTCATTTAATCATTAATTGAGTCATCTCACCGATTGAAGAGTGACCCAAAGACGTAGCCCGAGATGGGTGAAATTCGTTAACAAATTTTTTATGCTCCATTTGAATTTTTGTTGATCTTACTTTATCTCATTTCAACATTTTATTTCTGCAAGTTATTCATCAGTGTTATTGAAGTTTATGGATAAGTAAGACATTCACATGTTATTTTCAAATAGTCAAATACAATCTTCATTTCCTAAATCTGGTCGTATGTTTATGTATATTTAAGAAATAATTTTGACATCTAAGTATTTTTGGATCAATTTGGTATCAGGGCTGGTTTTGATGTGTATTTTCAAGTGAATGCTTAAGAGGTCCAAATATAAGTGAGGTGAAGGAAAGATTACATTTTATAATCATGAAAATGGTTTAAGGAGCTTCACTCGAAGAGGAGATATGACTTAACCAAGAAGGTTAGGTCCTTACAACTCTGAAGATTATTTCTTCGAGGGATTTAATTTGATGAAGGATATGGTGGAAGAAATGTACGTGGATCGAAAGAATACCAAGGGATAAAATACATCAGTAAAAATTGAAGCAGTTAAAGAAGAAGGACAAGGTAAAGAACCTACAAAGCCTCCTTCCTACCCATCATCATCATCATCTTCTTATGATGGAAGTGAAAATTATTCTCATAAGAGGAAATAAATTTCTAAGAAGTCTTCTCATTCTCATGATTTTCCTTTGTTAAAGTTAGATTTAAAGTTAGATTTTCCTACTTATCATGGAGAATTGAATGCAAATAAGTTGGATAATTGGGTCAAAAATATTGAATTATATTGCAATGTAAAAAAAATCATGCATGATACTTCAAGGATACAATTGGATGCTCTTTGCTTGAGCGACACAACTTTGATATGGTGGGAGAGTCAGACACAAGGTGATCTTATTCAACATGGTAAACTTATCTCATCCTGGATTGAATTTGTTGTTGCATTAAGAAATAAATTTTAACCATTATCTTATATAAAAACATCAATGATTGCTTGGAAACATTTATGACAAGGAAAAGGGAAAAATGTTAAAGCTTATACACTGGAATTTAAGAAGAAGGAATTATCTTTGAGAATTCCATTACATACTCCTGAGACTCTTCTAAAGTATATTGGTGGTATGAATCCATATCTTCTTGATGCAGGAGCATCGTAAGCAGCCATCCAGGCAAGCATCAAGGCAGAAGATAGCAGGAAAAGCGCAGCACACATTTTGCACATTTTGAAATGTTTTTGAAAAATTAATGAACAGATATTAATGTAGTAATTAAAGGAAGCGTACTTGCATATTGTAAATAGATCTTGAGTGATTTTCTGTCATCTGCAGGATGAATAGACATTTAAGTATGATTAATGTAAAGTAGGTAGATATGAATGTTAGATTAGACAGTTTAGAAGCGTAGGAGGGAAAACGGATATAGACACCCTCATCCTTGTATCATTGTAATCCTTGGAACATTATGATCATTCAGAATTCATAAGCTAGAGAACTATAACAGAGAGCTGTAGAGAAGAACCCATGTACAGGAGAACTTGAGTTAATATATGAAGCTTTGACTCAATATTCATGGGGTTATGATGCTTATTGTTTTCATTTGTTGAATGGTATGTTTACAGTTGTTTTGTTCTCTCTGTTTATGCATTTGTTTCAATGCTGGGTTAAATGTGTGATTTCATGTTAAGTATATGAAGTTTGATAGAGGAGAATAATGAGTTTCAATTGTTTCTCATCCTGAGAGTTTCTGCAAGGAGTGCAGTGAAACATCCGCAAGGTGCACGTTGACAAGAGTCTGAGTTTTATCTCAGAAATCTCAGGAGAGATACCGTTGTTATCATACTAGCAGAAGTGCAGGTGAAGCACGGAGCCGTGCAAGGTGTGCGTAGGCTAGTTGAAGCCTTAGAAGTTATCAACTAAGGTGAAGGTAGAGGGACCACTGCTGCAAAGAGTGCATAGGGTCGAAGACTCAAATAACTGGAAGTTATTTGAAAGTTTTCCGCAAGGAGTGCGAGAAGAAAACCCTTTGGAAAGCTTGAGTTTGGAAGTGAAAGCTCAGGAGGGATAACACCTTTGAACACTTCAAAGGAAGATAGAAATCAAACCACTTCAAAGGGAGACGGAGATCAAAACCGTCGCATAGAAGTTAGGTTCAGGAGGGAGAACATTCAGTCGTTTGGGCAGAAGCCATTGAAGTGTGAATCAAGTGGTAAGAATTCTCCGTGGATAGCTCACGAAGTTGCAAGGATGGTAGGATCTAGTGGAGTCGTCTGGATGGTGAAAAGCCTTTGTGAAGGAAGTGCGAAGTTGTGAGAGTCATTGGATTTGGCAGAGTTGCAAGGTGATTAGAGGACGGTGAAACCTATCACCTTAGGATCCAGGATCCACGTGAGCCGTTAATCGTGCTTTGCGTACATTGTTGGATCATATCATGAACTCAAGGTTTGTGAGTTTGGACGCCAGACCAACTTTCTTGGTTTGCGCAAAATTCTGAGTTGCGAGGAATAGAGAAGGAAATCCAAACCATTGGATCCAAAAACATGGGAGAATCGTTGGATCGGAATCTCCGTGTGGTATCACGTACTTGGGGGTTCGAGGTTTGAGAGAGTTTCTTTTAGACTGCAGAAGTCACGAAGTGCCAAGCGCTGAGGGCTCATGCGAACATGTGGTAAATCTAGTTGGTGGGGGCTGTGTGGTTGACAGGTGGCATAGTAACAATGCGCGAAGAAAATTCGAAGCAGGTGACAAGCGTAGGACCCACATCGCCTGGGAAGAAGTCAACCCATTATTGAATTATCGTGTCTCAGGAATTCACGTAGGAGGAGTACAAGGGCTCAACGCTCCAACTCATGAAGTTGTGAGTTGCGATGGGTGCTAGAGTTAGCCCCTAGCTAGTGGTCATTGGTAGAGGTTCTAGTAAGGAAGGGGCCATACATGTATCGCACTCTCAGGTATCAGAGGTTTGGAGTCGAGGGTCTTCAATTCACAAACTCACTAGATTGTGAGTCATGAAAGGTGCTTGTGCTAAGGCCCGGGTAGTGGTCGTGTCGAGGCGAAGACTTGCACCTGGTGCATGTGGTGCTGGTGGAGTTTTTGTGAAGGACCTGTGGATCAGATTCATTAAAGGTTTCAGCAAGGAACCAAAGGATCCGCTTCAACTCAAGGATAATTTAGAACGATCCTGTGTGGATCTCGGCCCGAGGGTTGGGGGTTTGCGTCAGAGTGGTATCAGAGCTTGATTTTGTCTGTATATTTCAGGCAGAGTGAGCTAGAGGAAAAGGAGTAGGCTGATACCATCAATTGGTATCAGAGCTACAGAACAAGTTCTTTTCTTTCTATAGCAGAGAAAAGAGGAACATTTTATAGCCATGCCACCGAGAAGAAGAGACAGGCCAATGTCAATGCTTGATCCAACAAGAGAAAGAGAAATGCGTGAGTTACGTGCCAGGCTTGATGCCATGGAGACAGCACAGAGGCGCATAGTTGAAGCTGGGGATATCAGCGAGGCCGAAAGTGAAAATGAAGCTGGAAACAAAGGAGAAGAAGTTCCAGTCGAAGATGTTGCAGATGAACGCCTATTCGAAGTTGTTGCAAGGATAGGTGCCAGAGAAGAATTGTACATTCCAGTGTACAAAGGAAACTTAGATGTTGAATAACTTATAGACTGTATTAGAGCTCTAGACAAATACTTTGACTATGAGGATGTCGAGGAAGACAAGAAAGTCAAACATGTCGTTACTTGACTTAAAGGGCATGCAACACTATGGTGGGATGAACTGCAGGTTGACAGACACTGTAAGGGAAAGCAAAAAATCAAGAGATGGGATAGAATGGTTGCAAAGATGAAATCCAAATTCATACCCATGGATTATCAAATCACTCTATTTCAGAGGATGAAGAATTTGAGACAGAAGCTAATGTCAGTGAAAGAATACACTGAAGAATTCTACAGGATAAACATCAGAGCAGGTCATCGGAAAAGTGATGATGAAAAAGTTGCTAGGTACATGAATGGTCTGCTATATGACACTCAAGATGAGATGAGCATGCTGACCATTTGGACTATGAAAGAAGCTTATCAGATGGCTCTGAAAGCTGAAGAGAAGCTGAGCCAGAAGCAAGGTCAAAGAGGCTGAGGTATCAGTCAAGCCAAAGGAAAAACAATTGCCCAAGATAGAACTCATAAACCTAAGGAAGAGGGGAAGAAACCTCAAACTCAACCTGAGAGGGGAGGAAGCTCACAAGGAAGGCAATATTCTAATAGAAATACTTTTCCTCGAGCCAGAGGAAGAGGAAGAGGAAGAGGAGGTGAAGTAAAATGTTTTGTCTGTGGAAAAATCGGACATTAATCCTATGAGTGTCTAGATAGGAAGAAAGATGGTGGTGAAACTCACATTGTCGAAGCTCAAGGATGGAATGTTGAGGAAAAATATGTTGAGGGTGGAATACCCTTAATGATGAGGAAAGTTCTCTTAAATCCAGAGAAGGAGTCAGAGAACCTAGCCCAAAGAAACAGTTTGTTTAGGACTGCTTGCAAAACTAAAGTCAGGGTATGCAAAGTCATAGTGGACAGCAGTAGCACAGACAATCTCGTATCTACAAAGATGGTAGAAAAGTTGGATCTAGAGACTGTTGTACATCCAAGCCCATACAGAGTTTCGTGGCTACAAAAAGGACATCAGGTAAATGTCACTAAACAATGTTTAGTTAAATTTAAAATAGGAGAATATAAAGATGAAATATAATGTGATGTCATTCCCATGGATGTTTGTCATCTATTGTTGGGTAGACCATGGCAATATGATATAAACATAGTTCATTATGGGAGGAAGAACACGTACACCCTGGAGAAAAATGGTAGGACTCACATGTTGCTGCCAATTAAGGATAAAGAGGTGAAAACAAAGATGAGAAACACTGTACTTCTCATGAGTGGGAAGGAACTTCTTAATGAGGTTAAGAAGAAGGAAGACACACAATTTATTGTGGTCAGGAAGCCCAAAACTGTTTTGACCAGTACAAGGATAGATGATATACCAGAAGAAATCCAGGAGTTGTTGGGAGAGTTTGTTGATATAGTAGTGGACGAACTACCTTGTTTGTTGCCACCTATCAGGAGTATAAGCCATCATATCGATCTTATACCTGGAGCCAGTTTACCAAACAAAGCAGCGTACAGGTTAACGCCACAGGAAAATGAAGAAGTTAAGAGATAGGTCCAGGACTTAATGGACAAGGGATTGATTCGGGAGAACTTGAGTCCATGCACTATTCTGACAGTGGTCAGCCCAAAGAGGGACGGAGGCTGGAGAATGTGTACAGACTCAAGAGAAATCAATAATATTACCATCAGATACAAATTTCCATTGCCAAGGATGGACGATTTTGATGGATTGCTTGAGTGGAGCAAAGTTTTTTTCAAATATTGATTTGAAAAGTGGATATCATCAGATTAGAATGAGAGAAGGTGATGAATGGAAGAAAACATTCAAGACAAATGAGGGGCTGTATGAATGTCTTGTCATGCCATTTGGCTTAACAAATGCGCCCAATACTTTCATGAGATTGATGAATGAAGTCCTGAAGGATTTCATTGGGAAATTCGTCATTGTATATCTTAACGATATATTAATTTTTAGCAAGACAGAAGAAAAGCACTTAAAGCATTTAGTTGTAGTGATGAGGAGATTACAACAAGAGAAATTGTTGATCAATGTGAAGAAATTGTCATTTATGGGGACATAACTCATTTATTTGGGTTTCGTTATCTCTACAAATGAACTTAAAATGGATTTGGAAAAGATAAAGGCGATTAAGAATTGGCCATCACTGAAGAGTGTGATTGAAGTACGAAGCTTCCATGGTTTTGCTAGCTTCTACAAAAAATTCATCTGAAACTTCAGTGGAATTAACACACCAATGATGGATACGGTGAAGAAAAGAAATAAAAAGTTTCACTGGATGGAGGAAGCAGAGAAGAGCTTCAATCTGCTGAAAAAGAAGATCACTGAGCAACCAATTCTGGTTTTGCCATATTTCAGCAAGACATTCCAGGTTAGGTGTGACGCGAGTGGATTTGCAATTGGAGTGGTCTTGAGCCAATAAGATAGGTCGGTCGCATATTTAGGTGAAAAACTGAATGAAGCAAAGATCAAGTAATCCACATATGACAAGGAATTCTATGCAGTCATACAAGTGCTAAAGAAATGGAGACATTGTTTGGTTTCTAAGGAGTTTGTTTTGTACAACGATAATCAGGCTTTGCAATTCGTGACTCAACAAGAGAAGTTGAACCAAAAACATGCTAAATGGGTTGAATTCATGCACAATTTTACTTTTGTGATTAAGCATATTTCTGGAACTACTAACAAAGTTGTTGATGCTTTGAGAAGGAAATGTTTTGTTATGCATGAATTCAGAGTCAAGACTTTGGGTTTTGATAACCTCAAATAAATATACAGAGATGAACCATATTTTAAGGAGGCATATGAGGAATCTGAGAATCTAGTTCTCATGGATAGAAGCCAATGGACTGAATATGTGATCCAAGATGGATTATTGTTCAGGAGAAATCAACTATGTATTCCAAAATGCTCCATGAGGGAGAATTTGCTGAAGGAAAAACACAGTGGAGGATTGGTTGGACATTTCGGTCATGACAAGATGTTCTAAAAGTTGAGTAGCTCATATTATTGGCCAGGGATGAGAAGATATGTCAAGAAATTTGTGGACAGGTGCAGAATTTATCACCACATGAAAGGAAAAAGGAAGAACGCAGGGTTATACCAACCACTACCCATACCTGAAAGGTCGTGGGACGCAGTGAGCATGGATTTTGTATTGGGACTGCCAAGGAAGCATAGAGGATATGATTCGATATTTGTGGTAGTCGACAGATTTTCAAAGATGGCACATTTCATACCATGCCAGAAAACTAGTGATGCAACTCATATTGCTTACCTGTTTTTCAAGGAAGTTGTCAGACTTCACAATTTGCCAAGGAGTATCATTTCTGATCGAGATACCAAGTTCGTAGGACATTTCTGGAGGACCTTATGGAAGAAGTTGGGGACAAGTTTGTCCTTTAGCTCAGCATATCATCCTCAGACGGATGGATAGACCGAGGTCATAAATAGGAGATTAAGAGATTTGTTGAGGAGCTTAGTGACTGAACACCACAGTCAGTGGGATCACATTCTCCCACAGGTGAAATTTTCTTATAATGATTTTCTTAACAGAAGCACAGGGCAGAGTCCATTCCAGATTGTATATGGGATGCAGCCAAGGGGAGTTTCTGAATTGAAAGATTCAGAACAAAATGAATTTAGGAGTGCTAGTGTAGAAGACTTTGCAGAAGGAATGAAAGAGATTCACAGCCGAATTAAGGAGTGATTGCAGAGTTCAAGTAAAGAATACAAGCGGAGAGAAGATAAACACAGGTGATAACTTCAATTTGAAGTTGGTTATCTGATTCTTGCGCATCTGAGGAAGGAGAGGTTCCCATGGGGAACATATAACAAACTGAAGATGAAAACGATTGGACCGTGCAAGGTCATGAAGAAATTTGGGGCAAACACATATGAGATTGAATTACTCGATGGGGTCGAAATCTCATCGATATTCAATGTTGTTGATTTGTACCCTTACAGAGC
Organism: Picea engelmannii; assembly: GCA_009831015.1. Taxonomy (NCBI): domain Eukaryota; kingdom Viridiplantae; phylum Streptophyta; class Pinopsida; order Pinales; family Pinaceae; genus Picea; species Picea engelmannii. Next base: position 2,350,716 of record ML776752.1, on the reverse strand, counting down.
TGAAGAAGTAGGAGTAGAGGAGGAACAAAAAGAGATTCAGTGGATAAAAAAAATGTCTGTAGCTAAAAATCCATATATGGAAAGCATAATTGACAAAAGGATTAGCAAAAAGACCAGGAGAAAAGAGTATTTTGAATACTTGGTCAAATGGAAGGGAAATCCAGTTGAAGATGCTAGTTGGGAAGATGAAGAAGAAATTCATAAGCATGGACAAACCGTGCAAGAGCTCATGAACAGGAGTTCATGAAAATTTTCAAGCGAGGGAGTATGATGCAGGAGCATCATAAGCAGCCAGATAGGCAAGCATAAAGGCTAAAGACAGATGGAAAAGCGCACCACACATTTTGCACATTTTGAAATGTTTTTGAAAAAATAATGAGCAGATATTAATGTAGTAGTTAAAGGAAGCGTACTTGCATACTGTAAACAGATCTTGAGCAATTTTCTCTCATCTGCAGGATGAATAGACATTTAAGTCTGATTAATGTAAAGTACGTAGATATGGATGTTAGATTAGATAGTTTATAAGTGTAGGAGGGAAAATGGATATAGACACACTCACCCTTGTATCAGTGTAATCCTTGGAACATTATGATCATTCAGAATTCATAAGCTAGAGAACTGTAGCAGAGAGCTGTAGAGAAGAACCCATGTATAGGAGCACTTGAGTTAATATATGAAGCTTTGACTCAATATTCATGGGGTTATGATGCTTACTATTTGCATTTGTTGAATGGTATGTTTACAGTTGTTTTATTCTCTCTGTTTATGCATTTGTTTCAATGCTGGGTTAAATGTGTGATTTCATGTTAAGTATATGAAGTCTGATAGAGAAGAAGAATGAGTTTCAATTGTTTCTCATCCTGAGAGTTCCTGCAAGGAGTGCAGTGAAACATCCGCAAGGTGTGCGTTGATAAGAGTCTAAGTTTTATCTCAAAAAGATCAAGAGAGATATCGTTGTTCTGATACCAGCAGAAGTGCAAGTGAAGGACAGATTCGTGCGGGGTGTGCACAGGCTAGTTGAATCCTTAGAAGTTAGCAACTAAGGTGAACATAGAGGGACCACTGCTGCAAAGAGTGCACAGGGTCAAAGACTCAAATAACTGGAAGTTATTTCAAAGTTTTCCACAAGGAGTGGGAGCAGGAAACCCTTTGGAAAGCTTGAGTTTGGAAGTGAAAGCTCAGGAGGGATAACACCTTTGAACACTTCAAAGGTAGAAATAAATTGAACCACTTCAAAGGAAGACAAATATCGAAACCATTGCATAGAATTTAGGTTCAGGAGGGAGAACATTCAGCCATTCGGGTAGAAGCCATTGAAGCGTGAATCGAGCGGTCAAAATTCTCTATGGAGAGCTCGCAAAGTTGCGAGGACCATAGGATCCATTGGATCCATATGGATGGTGAGAAGACTTCGTGAAGGAAGTGTGAAGTTGCGAGAGTCATTGGATTTGGCAGAGTTGCATGATGATTAGAGGCCGGTGAAACCTATCACCTTAGTATCTAGGATCCACGTGAGCCATTTATCGTGCTTTTGTAGGTCGTTGGATCATATCATGAACTCGGGGTTCATGAGTTTGGAGGCTAGACCAACTTTCTTGGTTTGCGCAAAATTCCGAGTTGCGAGGAATAGAGAAGGAAATCCAAACCGTTGGATCCAAAAACATGGGAGAACCGTTGGATCAAAATCACCATGTGGTATCACGTACTTGGGGGTTCGGGGTTTGAGAGAGTTTCTTTTCAATTGCAGAAGTCGCTAAGTGTCTAGCAACGAGGGCTCGTGCGAGCACATGGCACATCCGGTTGGTGGGGACTGTGTGGTTGACAGGTGGCATAGTAATAACACCCAGAGAAAAGTGGAAGCGGGTGACAAGCGGAGGACCCACGTCACCTGGAAAGAAGTCAACCCCTTTTTGACTTATCGCGTCTCAGGGATTCGCGAAGGAGGAGCACAAGGGCTCAACGCTCCAACTCGCAAAGTTGCAAGTTGCGAGGGGTGCTAGAGTTAGCCCCTAGACAGTGGTCATTGGTAGAGGTGCTAGAAAGGAAGGGTCCATACCCATATCGCACTCTTGGGTATCGTAGGTTTCGATTCAAGGGTCTTCAATTCACAAACTCACGAGATTGCGATTCACGAAAGGTGCTTTCTCTAAGGCCCGGGTAGTGGTCATTTGGAGGTGAAGACTCACACCTGGTGCACGTGGTGCTGGTGGAGTTTTCGTTAGGGACCTATGGATCGGATTCGTTGAAGGTTTCAACAAGGAACCAAAGGATCCACTTCATCTCAAGGATAATTTAGAACGATCATGTGCGGATCTCGGCCCGAGGGTTGGGATTTTGCGTCACTTCTCCATACTATATTTATGTTTAATACTACTAATATTGAATAAGTATTAATACAAGATACTCATATTGAAGTGAGAAAAGGAAAACATTTTGTTGAGGATGTGTAAGAAGAGCCACATGAATTTGACAAGAAGTCAGAGAGAAAAGGGAAGAGTAAGAAGACAGTTACAGTGGAGAAGGATGAAGAGAAGTGCTGGAAATACTGAGAGGGGGGTGAATCAGTATTTAGAGAAATTATTATTTTTTGAAATTTTACTTCAATCAGATCATGTATTCAATTTATATCCAATCAACAATGAATACTATCCAATGAACAATGAATAATAATATAAGAGATGCACCAATACACCATGCACAGTATATGAGAACTAATGATGTATTATCGTTCAAAGGAAGTAATGACTTCCAAAGGTAGATACATATTTCAAATAGAAAGGGAGGGATAAAACTCCAAAAGGAATATACAGTCCTCCAATATCAAGAGAGTTTTGACCTCTCTATCCTTTCCCTTTACTTCCATCGAAGAGTATATGAGAAATAATAAAACTTTACATTAAATTATCACCATCAACCAACTGTCACATAGAACCTCATAATGCTTCCAGAGACTTCTTCAACTTATGAAATTATTTACTTCTTAGAATACTTTGATCCTATAGATAATATTACTCAATGCATTCTCTGAAACGTCTCCAAGTTTCACTCCTTGAATCCTCCCAGAAAAGGAGTTATAGAGAAAATGGTAGACCTTATTCAATTTGTTTTATTCAGGAGAGTGAACTTGTACAACATGCCCCACGTTCAATATTTAACATATGATTCTGAAATTTGTAGGTATAATTACCATGTCTTGGCATGTCATAGATGAATTCTAAGTTGTGGTGGGCTCTTGCGATTCTTGTTGAGATGAAAAATTAATCCAGGTTTTTCACATCATGTAGTTGGTCGAGAAATTGGAATGAGTTTGATATAAGATAGGAGAATTATTCATCGAATGTTGACTTGTGAAAAGACAAAAAATGAGGCAAGTGTGTGCAAAGAAATAGAGAGGAGAGGTTTGTCAAAGGATCCACCCTTTTAAGAAATTGTGTTTGGATATAACAATTGTGGAACATGTGATCCATAAAAAGGGTTTTATTGGTTACCAAGGATAGGTTGTTGGTATAAACCACATTATGAGAAAAATTATTGTGGAAAAGAGAAAAAAAAATGATAATTTCCTAAACAACACCCCAATGAACCAATTCCTTCCAAATAACATTACTCTCGCTACTCAACACAACCAAAAGGAATATTGGTCTCTTTAAATGATGTAGTGGAGAGAATATTAATGCAGATGTGGTAAGGAGAGTATTTGTATAAGAAGGCATAGACAATAACTCAAACAATTCACTGAATTTGTTTATTGTACAACACCAATGGGATTTCCTAAATATTCCCTAGTTGGGTTTAAATCCACAAAATGTGTAGATATGGAGCAAGACGAGTGATAAAACAATGGTTTTCAACTACAATTTGTTGTATTCCAAGGAAATGCATTGAAAATAATACAAATATAAGCATTGTAAACCCTTGCAAATCATCAATAGGATATGGCTATATGTGATGGTCAATTAGAACTAATCTAGTAAATAGCTCAATCCATATCAAGCCACATATAGTAGAGAGGTGAAAGTTATTGATCCAAGAAAATCCAAAACACTCAAGGAGATCCAGGAGGATCCAAAAAAGCTCAAAAATTGATCTTCTCAAATTCCTTTTTAAATGACTCCATTTCGTAGATCTGGGTGATATATTTCCAATGACAGGAAAATTTCCTCAAATGGGCATCATATGAGAATGTTATGTTCATTTAATGTTTGGAAAAAATAGGCAAAATAGGGGTGTAATGCGACAGCCTCTGGACGTTGTATGAGAATGTTATGGTCATTTAATGTTTGGAAAAAATAGGAAAAATGAGGGTTCCATGTGGCAGGCCCACATGGTACCATGTGGCCATCCATACAACTGATAGGATGATGTCATGCTGACATCAACAAGATAATGTGGAAGTATGGGAGTGTAACGTACCTAGCCACCCAACTTAGGAAATGCCACTACATTTCTTCTTTGTTACCAAATTGTAACATACCTAGCCTTCCACAAGACATGCATGCCACACCAAAAGCGCACCTCTTGGCTGACTTGGAAAACTCTAATAACAATTAATTAATAAAAAAACATGAAATACATACATGCAATGGTCAAGATTCATATCACAACATAAAATACATGCACAATATACCATCCACAACATTAACTATCAAGAATGCATATTATAGGTACAATCTCAGGTATAATAATTTGATACGTAGTGGAATATAAATACACAAGTAAAGGAGAACATAATAGAGAGTACTTATCTTTTATAAAGGAAGAAACCAACTGGATACATACCAAGGATGTTCCACCCAACCGTAGACACTAATGTTCCAAGTCTCAACAACAATGTCACCCCCGAGCCAGGGCTATGAATCCACAAGGATAGTTCTAGAGTGTTACTTGGCTTCCTAAACCAGTTAACACTCAATATCACAGGCTTCTCCAACACTCACAACAACCCAGTCTACAACACCAAAGAGAATGGACCTCCACCCTTCTCTGCAACACAGTCCCTCAGGCTGTCCTTTGTTAGAAAAGTGGGTCTTCTCATTCAACCATAAACAATATAGAAATATTGTCAGCCAACCATATGCATGAATTCCACTCCTAGGCATCTTGACCTTAAAAGAGAGAAGAATTCTGGTAGAAAATCAATATCCAACCAAGGATAATGCACCAAGAAAAGATAACCAAGATTGATAAGAAAGTCCAAACTAGAAAGAATGAAATTACAGGTTGCAGTAATTGCAGCTGCAGTTACTCTCCAAACATGTGCACTACTAAATTTATGCAGGTGCGACTTGTGTGTGCCAAATGATCTCTAGCGCCCTATATTTATACTTCTCTCTTTAGGCTGTCTGGGTCATCTTGTATTTCTAGAGGCTAAAGACTCAATATAAAATATTCTCTTTAGTCGAATTCTCTTATAGGGTTATGTCCAAGTATTTTAGGGTTCTTCTTGTTTCCTAGAATATTCTAATATCATCAAAGGTCACAAGTGGAGATTAATACCTCCCGAACCTACCATAATATCAACACTCCCTCCTAGCTAGGGAGGTATAAAGGGAAATGGTTTTGAGCACAAACAAACCATTCAACTGGTAGCATCATCCAAGCCAGACAGGCTATGTCATGATCAAATCGCGAGCACCGTCATCATTATCCAACTAGATAAAATCCATTACAATCAATACAATGTCATCTGATAAAACACAAATATGTCTATGCATAGTATTACATAACCACTATCTAGTGGTACACAACCATACCAAGTAGCACATGGATACTAACTAGTGATACACAGTAACAATCAGTGGAATTCATCCACCATAGTAGTATACAACTATTGTCCAGAGACATATAGTCACTATGACGGTCATATCAACTAATATAAACCTGCATAAAAAATATCATGATACAAGTTGAGACATTTGGGCCATTATTCCACTCACATTTGTGAGATTTGGAAGAGCATCTTCCCTCATACAGTAAAAACATCAACCACAGGATATCTAGACTATTCTTCCTAAGTATGGAAGAATAGTTATCCCTGATTTCCGAGCCTCATCCATTCACCTAACTGGGTCATTCCTCTGGCACTAAACATAGTGAAACCTGGATAGAATGAGTTTTCCCTAGTGAATGTCTGTCCATGATTGTTGAACCTGGACCATTCACCTAAATGGGCCATTCCTTTGGCACTAAACATAGTGCAACCTCAAGATAATGAGTCTGCCCTAAGGAATGACTACCTGAACCATTTCCTAAGGAAATGAATGTCCTGCATCAACCTCCAAAACTGACCATTATTCTAAACTTCTCACAACTTTGAACTTTGAAAGAATGACTACTCAACGAGGCAAACCATTCTACTTAACCACTATTGAGAGTCACTTCCAAGGAGAATGACTATCCTAGACCATTCCCCCACACTGGCCATAAGGGGAATCATTGTCTATGATACATCAACAATCTCTCGGACCATTTTCATTACAAAAATGATTGTTCGATCTGGACCATTTTCCGAACTGGAAAATGCATGTCCGTTAGAGAATCTCAAACCAATTTTTGAACTAGAAAGGAACTGCCCATCCTGGATCATTTTCCAAACTGGAAAATGATTGTCCATAAATCAATGATATATATGTCAGTACTCCCTCCCAACATGGGGATCCATATCTTCCCTTTCAGCTAAGGGAGTTATCTCCATGAGCCCCAACTTGTCTTGTAAGTATGAAAACTTTATTCTAGAAAAAGGCTTTGTCAAAATATCTTCTATCTTCTCATCTGTGGAGATATACTAGAGTTTCACTTCTCCTTCCTAGAATTTATCACGAATAAAGTAGTATTTGATATCAATGTGTTTCGACTGATCATGAAACAATGGGTGTTCGGATAGACTTATATAACTCTAATTGTCACAGTATATTATGGTCGAATCAGGTACCTAATTAAATAATCCATAAATTAGCTTCCTCAACCATACTTCGTCTGTACATACCTCACATGTTGTGATATATTCTGAGTATGTTGTGTTGAGTGAGACAAACTTATGTTTCTTGGTGCCCCAAGATATCATAACAGAGCCTAAGATGAAACCCATCCCTGAAGTACTCCTTCTGCCTTCTACATTCCCTGCCCAATCTAAACCTATGAATCCATGAAGTTGTATATCACTGGATGAGGTATATCTTAAACTATAGTTCAACATCGGATGAATATATCTTAGACCATTCTTTACAACTATCCAATTCTCATGTCCGGGTTCCACATGGAACTGGCTTTGGGTGTTTATGATCCAGATTATTTTCGGCACGAAATGAGAGTAGAGATATAATACAAAAATGCACAAAGATATCACAGATATTAAATAATATAATAGAAACGTATCAGAGATACCACCATGAACACAGATATACAGTAATGCATGATTTCTATTAATGAAGGAAATGTACAGAGACTGTAAAAATACATAGTAAAAGACTCGCTAGAATGGTGGCATCTTATCTTTGAGAAGAGATGTTAAGGCTACTCGCATTCAAAATAAGATGATTACAATGAGGCTATGAAGACCTTTTTACAATAAAAAAGAATTCCAAAGACCCTAGACATCCAAAAACTTAACCCTAGGAGATGAAGCGCCAAGAGTCATGTGGGCTTCGTTTGGGTAAGTTAGTACATCAACTTCCCGGGGTCGTAACTTTTTCATATGATCTCTGTTTTAGGCGTATGATATCCCGTTGAAAAGGTATTGTCGAGGATATTTATTTTAGGCACAATATCGAAGGAACTTACATATTGCAAACCTATTTTCCCAAAAAAATTCGTTTAGGGCCTCAAAACGACTTCAGAATTGAAAATTGCTAAAAATAGTAAATTACCAAAATCGCCAGAAAACTATTTTGGGCCAATTGGAAAAGGTGAGTGGCCATTGATATCCACCTGGATCAATCCCCCCTCCTTAGGAAGAAATGGTCTTCATTTTGTTGAGTTCCCTGGGGAGAGGGAAAAGCGTTTGTTGAATCTACATATTGGTGAGTTGCTTGCCTTGCTGGAGACGTTGAGCTGCTCAATTTGTGGAATTCTGTCACGAACCTGTTGAGGCTGAGGATATTAAAAAATTCGAGCTACATGAGAGGATGGTGTGAAAAATTAATTTTTGCGCTTTGCTGCAACCTTGTCGACCTGCTTCTGTTGGATAGAAGGTGCTTGGGGCGAGGTTGTAGTGGTTGTAGTGTCCTTTTGTTCCCCTTTTGAACAGATTGTGAAGAAGTTGAATTTTGCAGTATGAGATACGACCTTACAGAATATTTTAGGTGGAACAATAGTCAGAACTACCTCTAGTATTCGGTAGATATGACCCCCCAAAGTAACAATTTCACTAGGGGGTCGAGACTCATAAATAGCATAGTGCTTCCACATATATGGTTGGCCCAAGAGAACATCATAGACATCTAGTGAGGCAACATCACATAATACCTCATCCTTGAAGGGTTGTATGTTGTATGACAATCGACATTGTTGGCTGACATGGAGATCTCATCCTTGGCGAAGCCACCCGATGTTGTATGGTTGTGGGTGTGGTGTTGTCGAAAATCCCAACTATTTGACAACCTATGCTAAGATGAGGTTCTTATGGATTATTCTATCAACAATGAAATGTAGTGGGGTCCCATTCACCCACATATATGAATTAAAAAGGAGCTCCCCCTCTTCAGGATATGTTGGCTCTTCTCGTTGAATTATTGCGGTCGTGACAATAGCAGTGGGGTCTTCGTCGATGATCTGTCTTTTACCACTATTTTCAGAATTAGATTCTGAATCAAGTTTTGGCTCCTTGTCTTTGATCTCGACCACCAGTGACTATTTTGAGTGACATTTATCACTATTGTGCCAGGGGATTTTGTGTAAATCGCATCATTTTCCGGTGTCCTTATTCATCTTTTCGTGACCCTTCTTTTCCTATGGTTTAGACTTATTTTTTGGAAGCTGTTTGTTAGGGTCGTCTTTCTCATACTTTGGTTGTTGTGGGTTTTCATATCTGAACTCCAGTTTGTTCTGGTGCTTAAATTTCTTCTCGATTTTAACAACATATCGATAAGAAGAACTGAGTGATGAGATGTCTAGAAAATCCATTTCAGTTTGGATGTATCTGTCTAGAGCCTTGCGGTATTTCAAAACCAAATGTCGCTCGGAGTCTTTGATACCCAGCTTGGTGCGCAAGGTATGGAAGGTATTGGTGAACTCTGGAACTGCTTGGCCCCTCTCTTGCCACAGTGTGTTCCATCTCATGTACTGGTCCTCATAGTTTCCAACAGGGTAATACTGTTCCTTTACTGCATCCACAAAAAAATCACATGTGGGCTCGGCCCCATATATTCTAGAGTCCTCTGTGGAACTTTGATTCCAGTAATTTTCCCACCAATGTTTTACATGTGGGAGATCTTTAAGGAGTGCGAAGGTGATTTTTTCTCTGTCAAAAAAATCGTGAATAGAGAAATAACCTTCTAGCAGATTTAACCATTTGTCTAGGGCTTCTGCACAGATCTATCCTTCAAATATAGGAATATCAAAATTAAATTGTACCTTGAAAGGTGAGGTTCTTCCAAAGTGGTCACTTGATGAAGATGCACATGTTTCTATCGACAGGCATTGAAGGATGTGGGAAAAATTCTCCATCATTTTGTACCCCTGTCGCATGAGAGCTTGCTCAAGCAACAGATTGATAGGATTGTCTGCTTCGTCGTTTTTATTTTATTCCTCCATTGAGGGTTTCTTGGGTGTGAAAGAGTGATTGTATTCAAGAGAGACAATATTGATACCCAACTTGCTATACTCGGACCTCGTCGGGGACATGCACTAATAAAACGATCAAGAGTAGCTTGCTCCAATACCACTGATCCAGATTGTTTTCGGCACGAAATGAGAGCGAAGATATAATACATAAATGCACAAATATATCGCAGATATTTAATAATATAACAGAAATGTATCAAAGATGCAACCATAAACACAAATATACAGTAATACATGATTTATATTAATGAAAGAAATGTACAAAGACAGTAAAAATACAGAGTGAAAGACTCACTAGAATGGTGGTAGCTTATCTCTGAGAAGAGATGTGATGGCTACTCTCATTCACAATAAGATGATTGCAATGAGTCTTTGAAGGCCTTTTTACAATAAAAATGAATTCCAAAGACCCTAGACATCCTAAAACCTAACCCTAGGAGATGAAGCGCCAAAAGTCATGTGGGCCTCGTTTGGGTAAGTTTGTACATCAACTTCACGGGGTCGTAACTTTTGCATATGATCTTCGTTTTAGGCATATGATAGCCCGTTGGAAAGTTATCATCAAGGAGATTCATTTTAGGCAAATATGAAAAGAACTTAGATATTTCAAACCTAGTTTCCCAAAAAACATCGTTTAGGGCCTCAAAACGGCTATGGAAGTGAAAACTACTAAAAATAGTAAATTACCAAAATTGCTAGAAAATTGTTTTGAGCCAGTTGGAAAAGGTGGGTGGCCACCGATATCCACCTATAACATTTTACAGCAAAGAAAATATCTGGTCGAGTATTCACAAAATACATTAATGACCCAATCAATTTCCAATATAGGGGCAGGTCTACTAGATCAAAGTCTGAGTCTCTTACATTTCTTATATCTGTGGTCATAGGAGTGTCCATGGATTTTCCATCCATAATTCCAAACTTCTGAAGAATATTCACTGCATACTTTCCTTGTCCAAGGAATACTTCACCACACTTTTTCCATACTTCTAGTCCCAAGTAATAATGCATCAGATCAAGGTCTTTCATATCGAACTCAGAAGCTAGTTCCTTCTTACACTGGGTCATGAGGGACTCTTCACCTGTCAAAAATAAATCATCAACATATAGCAATAGAATCACATGTGCATTTTCCATGACTTTGTATTAGAGATTTAGATCTGCATGACTCTTGGAGAAACCAAGTCTTATTAAGTAGTTTTCTATTCTAGCATACCAAGATCTTAGAGCTTGCTTGAGTCCATATAGGTCTTTCTTTAATATGAAAACATGAGTGTCTTGGGAATGCACTTCAAATCCTTGAGGTTGTTCAATGTATGCTTCTCTTTCGATTTCTCCATTGAGAAAAGTTGTCTTTACATCCATATGATGTAAACTTCATCCCATGGAACCAACAAGAGACATAATGGCTCTAATAGATGTATATATGGAAACAGGAGAAAAATTCTCGTCATAATCGTATCCCTAATTTTGGGAGAACCCTCTAGCTACGAACATTTCCTTTTATTTTTCCAATCTTTCATCTACTGCATGTTTGATCTTATAGACGCATTTTCATGTTACTAATGATTTTTCTTTGAGTTGAAACACAATTTCCCATACACCATTTTTCATGATGGATTGATGTTCTTCTGTCATGGATTATTTCCATTGTTTCTTCTGATTCACCTCTTCAAATGTGGTGGGTTCTTCATTTATAATATTTTCCATACGTGTTGCATAGCTCGAGAATATTTTGGGCATTTTGATTTCTCTGAAGGTGCCACTTGGGTATTTGAGTCTTTCTCCTTCTTGTAGAGTAGCTTCAAGACAGGATGGACATTTCTTGTTTTTGGGTACAATGACTGATTCAATAGGTTCACATGGTTGCATCTGATGATCAAGTTGTTATGTTTCTTCATTATGACTCTCTGGAAAACATGGGATTTATTATTTAGGCTCTTCATGCTCTTCTTCTTCTATAGTTTCTTCTATGGATTTCTTCAAATCCATCTTTTCATTCAAGGTTATGTCTCTGCTGAATTCAACCTTATGTTGTTTTGGGATATAGATTATCTAGGCTTTGGATGATTCACTGTATCCCACAAATATTCCCTTCTTTCACGAGGGTTCTAGTTTCTTCCTTTTATCCTTGGGGATGTGAATGTAAATAGGGAATCCAAAGATTCTTAAGTGTTCCACATTAGGTTTCATTCCTGAGAAGGCTTCTTCTAGAGTCATATCCTTCAAAATGTGGTGGGGACTTCTGTTATGAACATATATTGTTTCCACGGCTTCTTCTCCCCACAAATGCATAGATAAACATTGATCGTTCATTAGTGCCTTCACAGTTTCTTCAATAGATCTAATGTTCCTTTCTGCTACACCATTTTGTTGAGGATTAGGAGGAACACTTAGATCCCTCCTAAACCCTGTCGATCAACAAAAGGTAACAAATTCCTTGGATGTCTATTATCCTCCATTATCTTTTCTCAAGGTCTTTATTTTCTTGTTTGTGAGGTTCTCTATTTCTGCTTTGAATCTTGAAACTTGCGGAAAACTTCATCCTTTATCTTCAAGAGATATAACCAAGTCTTTCTTGAGTTATCATCTATGAATATTATATAATAAAGAGAACCTCCTAGATATTTGACTAGCATCGTACCAAAAACATATGAATGTATTAGATCTAGGATTTCCTTAGATCTATTATTGTTGCTTGAGAATGGTTTCTCAACATTTTTACCAAGAGCACATCCTTTGCAAATTCCTTCATGTGTAGATTGTAGTTCTGTTATTCCTTCAACCATGTTTTCGAGTAAAGGTAATTCTTGATAGTTGATATGAACATACCTTCTATGCCAAAGTTCATTGGGATTGACTTCATCATGTACAATAGCTTCATCATTTCGTTTTAGTAGTTTGTATAGTCTGCCTTCACGAGTTCCAATAACTCTAGCATTCTCTATGCTAGAGTCTCTAGACAAAGATAATACTTTTCCATCTACAAAGGCTATTATGTTTCCTTTCTCATATAGGAAATATATGGATACAATACTATTTTCTAAACTAGGTACATATAAGATATTCCTCAAATGAACATTGTTACCTATTTTCAATTTGATGGAGGCTTGACCAATTTCTTCGACTGGATAGGTGTTCTTATATCCAAGTTCTATCTTGTACGATGTCCTCTTTTCATTTATATTAGAGAGTCTGACTTGGTCTCCTATCATATTCCTAGAAGTTGCACTTTAAATTATCCACTTGTCATCTTCAAGACTTCCTATGAGAGATGAATAGTGTCGATGATTTGTCTTTTCATTTATGATTTATGTTGACTCATAATTGGTCAAACTTTGACATTGACCCAAAATATCAACCTTGAAATTTTAGCCTTCTGAGAGTACCAAGAGGTGCACTGGACTAAGGAACACTATAATATCTTTTTCTTGAGTAAGGTATTCCATCATAAGGTGATAGGAAAGAGTTTTAGGGTTTCACAACTACACCCAATGCTAGTAACCCTAGCGACAATGCTTCAATAACTACACCTTCTAGAAAACCTAGAGGAAGTTCTTCAGTGAGCTTGATAAACTTATGTATTAGGTTTCGTCCAATGTTTAGACTAAATGAAGGAGGTGTGGGACCATAACCTGTTAGAAAAGTGGGTGGGATCATTTAACCATAATCAATATAGAAATATTTTCACCCAACCATAGGCACGAATGCCACCCCCAAGCATCTTGACCTTGATAGAGAGAGGAATTCTGGTAGAAAATAAATATCCAACCAAGCCTAATGAACCAAGAAAATATAACCAATACTGATCAGAGAGTCCAAATCAGAAAGACCGAAATTACAGGTTGCAGTAACTGCAACTGCAACTGCTCTTTAGACATGTGCACTGCTAAATTTTTGTAGTTGCAAGTTGTGTGTGTCAAATGATATTTTGCACCCTATATTTATACTGCTCTCTTTAGGATATGTGGGCTGACTTCTCTTTATGAAGGCTAAAGACTCAATATAAAATATTCTCTTTAGTTGAATTCTCTTCTAGGGTTATGTCCAATAATTTTAGGGTTCTTCTTGCTTCCTGGAATATTCTAATCTCATAAAAGGTCACAAGTGGAGGTTAATACCTCCTGCAACTACCATAATATCAACATCCTTCTCCTTCTAAGGCTCCAATGCAGCTGGTCCATAATCTCCATGTTGGGACTATCAAGACTCACAATTGTGATAAAATATGAATGCACGATAAGAATATTAGACATGTATATCTTGAATCATGGCTGGATTACACCAAAAAATTCTACAACCAACAATCGTGGTTGCTCTTCAACAATTCGTCTTCCTTTCCCAATCCAAGACACAAAAATCAGGAAAGATGAGTGAGTGAAGGAATGAATAGAGTGCAGACTCCAGGAGAGATGATGAACAGTGAAACAAATAGGTGAATGAACATGTGAGGTGGCCAACATCAACACTAGAATGGGGATGATAATGAGAGTGAGTGAATGAAAAAAATGAATGAGAGAATTTTTCCA
>ML776752.1:2286654-2336213 GCA_009831015.1 Picea engelmannii | reverse complement strand
ATAAATAATCACTTAGCCCCTCAAGCCCCCTCTCTTGTTGAATCATATCCCCCTATAACTCTAGTCCTCGTTTGTCTAGCATCCAACAATGTATTTATTATTAATAATGATCGAAACATTACATTTCTTAGGCACATTGGCCTTTTCATAATTTTTTGGGAACTCTGGTGTCTTAGCAATGTAATAATATATTATTTAATATGGGGGCTCAAAACCCGGGGTGTTACATCCCCTCCCCCTTATTTTGGCATTGTCCTCTATGCATATTCAAATCAAGAATCAAAATTCCAAAATTTATTCAAAAATATGAGGGTACTCTACCCACATGGAGTCTTCATGCTCCCAGGTAGCATTGTCAGGACTGTAGCAGGTCCACTGAACTTTTACTAGATCTAGAACTCAATTACGGATCATTTTGACCTTTACGTCCAATATTCGTGTAGGTTGAACCTGAAATTCTCCCTCTCTATCTACCTAAATCATATTGCAATCAATAACATGGTTAGGATCATGTACATATTTCTTTAGAAAAGAGACATGAAATACATTTTTCCCATTCATGGAAGCAAGAAATGAAAGCATGTATGCAACTAGCACTATTCCGTCCAATATCTCAAATCGACCACAGGATCTGGCTGCTAGATTTGTACAACTACCCAACTCCAAAGATCTTTGCTTGGGATTTACTTTCAAAATAACATTCTCCACCACTTTAAATTATGTTGCTCTCCTATTCTTATCTACGTATACTTTATGTCTATCCTGAGCTGCCTTTAAATTATGCTTAATATTAACCATCTGGTCTTCCATTTCCTTGAGAAACTCTGGCCCAAGTACCATTCTATCTACTGGTTTTTCCCAGCTCACTAGAGTATTTCCTTTCCTACCATACAAAGCTTCAAATGGGCTCATTTTCAATGAAGCTCGATACCCATTAATATAAGAAAACTAAACAAAGTGCAAGTAATCTTCCCACTTATATGGCTTATCCATCACATACATTCTCAACATGTCTTCAATTAATCGGTTGACCCTTTCTGTCTTCCCATCAGACTGGGGATGGTATGCTATGGTAAAGTTTAGATTTGTACCAAATCCTTTGAATAATCCTTTGTAGAAATTTGAAGTAAACTTAGTGTTTGTGTCTGAGACAATTTTCCTAGGTATCCCATGCAGCCTGGCAATTTCCTTCTTCTAAATTTCTACAATATTAGTTGTTGTATGATGTTTTTTACAAGAACAAAATGAGCAGCCTTTTTCAATTTATCAAACACTACCATGATTGAATCGTGTTTCCTTGTTGTCCAGGGAAATTTAGTTATAAATTCAATGGTTATCACTTCCCATTTATTCTCTAGAATTGGTAATGGTTATATCAAACGCATTGGGTGTCTATGTTTAGCCTTCACTTTCTAACATTCCACACATCTGGCGATGTAATCAGCAACATCCTTTTTCATCCATGGCCAAAATTATTGGCTTCTTATTGTTGTAATTGTTTTCTGGTAACCGAGATGTCAAACATATGGAAGATTATGCATTTCTCTTAGTACCAGATTCTTAAATTCTCCGGATCTAGGAACATAAATTATGTTTTTATGCATAAGTAGTTCATCTTCCTTTATCTCATACTCTTTCACTTTCTGTTGTACATCTCCTTCTTGTAAGAATTCCTTTACCTGTAGGTAATGTTGATCTGTAACAACAACATCTAAAATTATGCTCTTCAAGTCTAACTGATGCATACTGACACTGTAGCATGCATGAGATTCACTCTTCTACTAAGTGCATCAAAAATTTTATTTTATTTTCCTTTGATATGCTTGATATCAAAGTCGTATTCACTTAAAAATTCTATCCATATTGTTTTCCTGGAATTGAAAGTTGCTTATTCAAAAATATATTTCAGACCACTGTGGTCTGTTCTTAATTAAAATATCTTCCCCATGAGATAATTCCTCCACATATTCAATGTGTGAACAATAGAAGCAATCTCAAAATCATGTGTGGAATAGTTCCTCTCATGCTCCTTAAACTTTTTGGACTCCTAACAAATGACATGTCCATTTTGAGTGAGGGCTCCACCGAGTCCTTCCTTGCATGCACTTGTACATACCTCAAAATTCTTATTTGGGTTATCAATCTTCAAAATAGGTTCACTACTAAGTAATTTCTTCAGGGAATTAAAATTTTCTTGACAATCAGGTGTCCATTCAAATTTAATTCCCTTCTTTTTAAAAGAAGTGATGGAATGAACAATCTTAGAGAACCTTGCTATAAATATTTTGTAGTAACCAACTAACCCCATAAAATATCTGACTTATGAAACATTCCTGGGTGTTTTCCATCCTCTAATGTATTCAATATTCTTAGGATCTACTGTTATACCCTATTCTAAAATAATGTGCCCAAAGTAACAAATATTTTCTTGATAAAGAGTCCAATTACTCAAATTGATATACAACTGATGTTCCCTTAGCACTTGCAATACCAATCTTAGGAGATGTTCTTGCTCTTCCTCAGACTTAGAATAGACAAGTATGTCATCCATGAATACTATGAAAAACTTATCCAAATAATTCCTAAATATTCCATTCATTAAGAACATAAAGACTACTAGTGCATTGAACAACCCAGATGGAACCACTACAAATTTATAATGCCCATACCTAGTTCTAAAGGTTTTCTTATGGGTGTCTTCTTCCTTGATTCTTACTTGATCATATTGTGATCTCAAGTCTATCTTTGAAAATATATTTTCTACTCTTAGTTGATCAAAGAGGTCATCAATTCCAGGTTGAGGATACTTGTTCTTCACAGTGGACTTATTCAGTTGTCTAAATTCGATATAAAGCGTCCACGTTCCATCCTTTTTGAAAAAGAGCACTAGTGCTCCACAAGGTGAAACACTTGGACATATGTACCCTTTCTTCAACAATTCCTGCAACTGCATTTTTAATTATTTTAACTAGGGTGTACTCATTCTCTAAGGTGATTTTTACATCGGTGCAACTCTTCACACTAGATCAATAGAGAAATCTATCTCCCTTTTTGGTGGAAACCCTTGTGTTTCTTTGAATACATCCTCAAATTGTTGTCTTATAGAGAAATCTTCAAGTCTTGGCCACTTTCTATCCTTTGTCTCCTCCACATGGGCTACATACAATTGACATCCTTTTCTTAAACATCTCTTCAGTTGTAAGGCTGAAATCTCCCTTATAGAGATGGGTCTTCGAACTCCTTTGATAGTGCTTTTTTTTCCTTCTCCATCAACATCAGTAAATGTCTTTCTATGACAATCTAGGACAACAAGATTATTTTCCTGCCAATCCATTCAAATTAGAATATCATAAGACCCCAATGGTATGATATTCAGATCAACACTAGTATTCACACCATTATGACTTATGGAACAACTTGTGACCATATCATGGATTTGACTGTCGGTTCCAGTGGCTAGTTGAAACAAACTTTATTTCCCAAGCTTACTTTACTACAAATGTAATCTATCCATTGTTTTAGGATCAATGTAACAAATTTCTCCTGAATAAATTAAAATAGAGATAGACTAATTTATGATCTTACCTTCTACCTTGATCATGTTGGATTCATATTTTTCTTTTTGATCATCTAAGGCTGCATAAATCCTTCCCATGTCTTTGACTGTTGTATCCTCTTGGATGTTGTGCATAGTCTTCACTCTTTCCTTTCTGTGTGGGAAATCCTTGTACAAGTGATCTTCTTTGCATTCCCAACATTGGAATTGTGTTCTTCCCCTTTTTCCCAAGGAGTCTTCTTTCTTGGAATTATCCTTAGCATATTGATCTTGATGATTTTTTTACGCTCATTTTTATTGAAAGGAGGTTTGAATCCCTTCCTCCTATGATCAAAATTCTCCTTCTTATTATCCTTCCAAGATTTCTGCATGGACTCTCTTCCCGGACCTTGCTCATACATGTATTTATCCTTGTTGATGGCCTCAGTCAAGGTATTGGGATCATCATACCGAATAATTTCTTTATAAAAGGATGGTTTTCCACACAAAAACATCTGTATCTTTACCTTTTCATCGTTTATAAACCCAACATACTTTAACAACCCCAAGAAATTCTTCTTATATTCTTCCATGGTCATGCTTCCCAGCCTAAGTTCAAAGAACTCCTGCATTTTCTTGTCATAGAAATTCTCTGAGAGGTAATCCTTATGGAAATACTTCTTGAACTTCTTTTAAGTGATCTTATTATCATTAATATGTTCAACTTGCTTCACTTGATCCCACCACATTCCATCTTTCCCATGTAAATGGTAGGTGGAAATTATCACTTCTAGATTTGATGAATAGTTATGCAATTGCAAATATCTCTTGAGTCCAAGCAACCATGCTTCACCATCATCTTCCCTTTCTCTTTCACCATCAAAGGATGGTGGCTTGAGATTCCTCAAATCTCCTTGCAAACTCTTCACCTCATGTCTCTTTCTTTGGCGCCTAACAAGAGACACCTATGGACTACTTAAGGAATATTTAGATTCATACAAATTTCTTGTTGATTAAGGAGGTCAGTGGTATCTATGATCTCTGCTAGCACTTATGGAATAACAAATTCTTCCATGATCATCTCTTATTTCATGACACTTTCCTTCTTCCTCTTACTTTGATCCATTCTTGGCTTGATGATTTAATCTCTACAACACTCAAGCATTTATTTGACTTTGCTCTCTCATCGATCTCTCGTTGTCTACCTTGTAGCTTTTCACTTCTATTTTCGGGATCTTCATAGTTTCTAACAATGTTTCTTCCTCCCCTCAGCCCTTGCGTCCATTGGATTCTATCTCTGCATTGCCAATTCTGGTATTCTAGCCTTCGAACTCTTTATCATCGTTGGAGACTCCCTCACCTTTTTCCATTTCTTCAACACGCATTATGAGCTGATATGTTTCAATCCTTTAATTCTGCAAAATGTGCAAGTGACCATTTTGTCAGAATTAAGCATATGATAAACAAAAAGTTTCAACCAGGATACAGATCCTTTCAACTCGTGAAGAACATATATAAATAACAGTTCCATTTTATCCCCAGGCTGATACAGAAATCAATTGTGAATAGGATATTCCTTCAAACCACTTTCCAAAGTGACCACAACTCAAAAGCGCAGGCCAAATCCTTCTTGACACTTCTCTTTGTTAGAAATACTATATCTAAGATCGTGTTGTCTAAAACCGATCAATGGTTGAGATTGAATATCAACAAGAGCTCTATAACTCTAGGATTTGAGAGTTCTAGACTGTCCACACTCTCAAATATTTTGGATCCAAGTCTCCAGACTATAGGATTTGTTTCCATGTAACCTATCCCGATCGACAACTAGGATTTCCTTCACATCTCTAGGCTTCTGGGATTTCCCAAGCACCTCTCCACAGATCTACCAAAGTGATGAAATACCAAATGTCCTCGCCTTCCTCCATGTATCACCTCACGATAAATGGTGGATATGAACTCCTCCCTTTGGGAGTTCTCAAACCAAGAAACCTGCACTCAAATTCTCCGTAATACCAAGTATCTAAAACTTGGGATCTTGTGCCACGTGTCCACTGTAATAAATGGTTGAGATGGAATAAAGAATTCGGGCCTTTAAGATTCCTCTACCCAAACTTCTTATGCCTTGAATCCTCTGGAGTTCCAAGTCTCTGAAGTACAAGATCTATTCCCATGTGTCCTCTCCCGATCAACGGTGAGGATTTACTCCGCTCTTTGGGGATTCGGGGGTTTTCTTCCCTCATCAAACTTCATTCCTTCATAACATTGAACGGGTGAACTCCCAGATTATTCATTGGTAACTAAGAACCAAGGGGTTCCACATGGCAGAAAATAAGGCAGAGACATGTGGCCCTATCTGATGGGTGACACGTGTCATATAATAACTGGCATGAATGGTCTTTGGAAAATAGGAGACACGATGATATGTGGAAAGATGCAAGTGTGTCCATGTCACCCTAAGTGAGTTCAGTAGGGAACATCACCTCAGTTACTCATGACTTTGTGACTTCAAGACTTCTGGAAAATTCTCCCCACTACACCACAAATCTCCCGAACATCGAACTCTCAAATCGGTTGATCTGCCGACATGTGTCCTCAACAAAAATAGTCTAGATTTACTACGAAGTTTGGGACTTTAGAGGTTTTCTTTGCTGAACAAAACCACACCACATACTTCCAAATGTCTAACTTATGAACCCTTGGTAATATTCAGACACGTATCCCCGAATATGAAGGGTCCATATTTACTCTAGAGCTCGAGACTTTGGCGTTTTTTGTGTCGATCCCCGACTATTGGTCATCGCCAATCAAAGATTTTATTTGGTTGATCTTCAACCCTTCAATGAACTTGTCTATCCTCGACCATTAGTCGTCGATGATAGAAGATTTTTTTTATTCTATCTTCGACCCTTCACCCAAGTCATTGATCCCCGACCATCGAACATCGACGATCTTTGTTGGAGAACTTCCACACTTAGAATTTTTGACAAAAATCCTAGGAGAATATGGGTCATTGATCTACCGACCAATATGATCTTGACCATTGATTTTATCCAACTCCCCAAATAGCCAAAATTAAATAGGAACTATCGATGTTCCTCATTTTCAAATTGTCGAATCAATTCTAGCCATTGATTTGGTAATTTTACCAAACTTTGCAAACATTTGATTTTTTTTTTAATTTTCAATGAATAATCAGGATACTTTATCCAATATCTGACATGATATCGACCATCTATTCTCCAAACTCTATCCAGCATTACAACGACCATTAAAACTCAATTTTTCAACCTTCTAAGTCGAATTTGGCTCCGCAACTCCGCAGATTGAATCCATAAATTCTTAGACCATCTTGGAATCGTTCAAACTTAGATTTGTTCACAAATTTGGGGGATTTCACTCAATGTTTCCATCTTCTTTCCCAAATTCACACATATATATAAAATCTATGACAACAAATCTTCTTGATTCTCACTTGTTCTAGCATGTAATTGTCTGGTGTTTGAACCAGAATCTTTGATACCAATTTGTAATGACCCTATCCACCCAAGCCGGGAAAGACCACTACAATTCTTCTCTGTTACCAAATTGTAACATACCCAACCTTCCATAGGATGGGCATGCCACACCAAGAATTCACCTATTGGTTGATTTGGAAGTATATGATAACAATTAATTAATAAAGAAGAATGAAATTCATACATCCAATAATCAAGATTCATACCACAATATAAAATACATGCACAATATACGATGCACAACATTAACTAGCAAGCATCCATATTATAGGTAAAATATCAAGTATAATAATTTGATACATAGAGGAAAATAAATACACAGGTCAAGGAAACCATAACAAAGAGTACTTATATTTTATAAAAAAAGACACCAAATGGTTGTAGACCAAGGATGTTCCACCCAACCATAGACATTGTTGTTCCAAGTCTCAACAACAATGTCACCCCTGAGCCAGAGCTATGAGTCCACAAGGACAGTTCCAAAGTGTCACTTGGATTCCAAAACCATTCATCACTCCATATCTCAAAGGATTAGCAATCCAAGTACCCAACTACTTTCTACGCAGTCTACACCACCCAAGAGAATGGAACTCCACCCTTCTCTGCCATGCAATCCCTCAATTAATCCTTCACCTTCCAGGGATCTAGTTCAGCTGGTCTAGAATCTCCATGTTGGGAATCTCAAGACTCACAAATATGATCAAATATGAATACATTCCAAGTATCTCAGACATGCAGGCCTCAAATCATGGTTGTATTACACCATCAATCTATACAACCAACAATCATGGTTGTTCTTCAACAATTTGTCTTCCTTTCCCAAGCCAATACATGAAAATGAGGAAAGATGAGTGAGTGAAGGAATGAATGCAATGTAGACTCCATGAAATACGATGAACAGTGAAAAAAATGGGTGAATGAACACATGAGGTGATAAACAACATCCCCAGAATGGGGACGGGAATGAGAGTGAGTGAATGAACAAAACGAATTGGAGAATTTTCCAACGGGAGAACCCCTTCCACAGAACAAGGACATTGTTTTGTAATTTGTGGGGATAAAGAACCTCTTGGTCTTCCCCCAATATCTCATGTAACTGATTCCCCCCTCCATTACACAAAATGAGTAATATAAATAAATAATCACTTAGCCCCTCAATCCCCCTCTCTTATGGAATCATATCCCCCTATAACTCTAGTCCTTGTCTCTCTAGCAACCAACGATGTATTTATAATTAATAATGATCAAAACATTACATTTCTTAGGCACACTCTCCTTTTCATAATTGTTTGGTCACTCTGGCCTCTCAGCAATGTAACAATACATTATTTGATATGGGGGCTCAAAACCTAGGGTGTTACCGGGAGGCTCCCACTTGCCACTAATTTTTTGGCATTTTCAGGCACCCAAGTGGACTAATAAAATTTGTCCATGTGTCATTCATACTGACTCCATGGAATTCATACAATGATGTGGTAAGTGATAGGTACAATCAACATCTGTATTCTGACGTGGAAATGACTGGGCAATGACATGGTAGAATGTTGATGCAGGACGGTGACTATGTAGATAGATGGACCAACCAGAGAGTGCCACATGGAACTCTCTGATTTCCCAGTAATGGCTAAGGGAGAATTAAATTGGTTCCGCATGTGAATCGAACCCATGAACTCTAGGGGAATATTCCTAGAATATTCCAAGGAGTTAACAAGTATGTTCCTACCAATACGCCATAAGTTATGCTTGTTATAACAACTAAACAATATATTATTTAAAGTGTAACAAAGTAGCCTTGGTATATAAGGCTACGATTAGGCTACCTAGGACTATTTAAACCTAGCTCTGAATAGTGTATGAACCATTTATTTGAGTGCCAAGATTGAAATGCATGCCATATAATTATGTGCCAAGTAAATATTGTCTCATTTTACATGCAAGAGGTGCTCATAGTTTTGGTTTGCATCATTTTTCTTGATATTGAGTTCTTTGAGAGAAGTATAGAGTGTTTATACTCATTTTTCTCATAATTTGAGAGGAATCTGATGGTGATGTCTATTTTGTGTAAAATTTCTATGTATGAAAAACCTTAGGTCAATTTGTCATGTCTGAGACACATACTCTCGTTATGCATGGAAAAGGGGGACTTTAGGCACCTGTTGAAAACATACTTGATTTTATGCTCATTTTTCTCATAATTTCTTCAGGAATTTAATAATGACCTCTGTTTCTAGGATTTAGTGACAAAATTGAAGGGTGCCCTCAAAAACGTTGTATCTGTAAGTCCATTAATTGTAATTTTGGCATTTAAGCATTAATTGAGTGGTCTCACCGATTGAAGAGGGACCCAGAGACGTAGCTCGAGATGGGTGAAATTCGTTAACAAAATTTTTATGTTCCATTTGAATTTTCATTGATCTTACTTTACTTTATTTCAACATTTTATTTCTGCAAGTTATTCATCAGTTTTATTGAAGTTTATGGATAAGTAAGACATTCACATATTATTTTGAAATAGTCAAAGACGGTCTTCATTTCCTAAATCTGGTCATATGTTTATGTATATTTAAGAAATAATTTTGACATCTAAGTATTTTTGGATCAAGTTGGTATCAGGGCTGGTTTTGACGTGTATTTTCAAGTGAATGCTTATGATGTCCAAATCTAAATGAGGTGAAGGAAAGATTACATGTTATAATCCTAAAAATAGTTCAAGGAGCTTCACTTGAAGAGGAGATATGACTTCACCAAGAAGGTTAGGTCCTTACGAATCTGAATATTATTTCTTCGAGGCATTTAATTTGATGAAGGATATGGTGGAATAAATGTACGGGGATCGAAAGAAGACCAAGGGAGAAAATACATCAATAAAAACTGAAGCAGTTAAAGAAAAAGGAGAAGGTGAAGAACCTACAAAGCCTCCTTCTTCCCCATCATCATCATCATATTCTTATGATGGAAGTGAAAATTATTCTCATAAGAGGAAACAAAATTCTAAGAGGTCTTCTCATTCTCATTAGTTTCCTTTGTTAAAGTTAGATGTAAATTTTGATTTTCCTACTTATCATGGAGAGTTGAATGCAAAGAAGTTGGATAATTGGGTCAATAATATTGAATTATATTGAAATGTACAAAAGATCATGCATGATACTTCAAGGATACAATTGGATACTCTTTGCTCGAGCGACACAACTTTGATATGGTGGGAGAGTTGGACATAAGGTGATCTTATTAAACATGGTAAACTTATCTCTTCCTGGATTGAATTTATTTTTGCATTAAGAAAGAAATTTTAACCATTATCTTATATAAAAACATCAATGATTGTTTGGAAACATTTACAACAAGGAAAAGAGAAAAATGTTAAAGCTTATACACTGGAATTTAAGAAGAAGCAATTATCTTTGAGAATTCCATTACATACTCCTGAGACTCTTCTAAAGTATATTGGTGATATGAATCCATATCTTATCCATACTATATTGTTGTTTAATACTACTAATATTGAATAACTATTAGTACAAGCTACTCATATTGAAGTGAGCAAAGGAAAACATGTTTTTGAGGATGTGTAAGAAGAGCCACATGAATTTGACAAGAAGTCAAAGAGAAAAGGGAAGAGTAAGAAGACAATTACAGTGAAGAAGGATGAAGAGAAGTGTTGGCAATATTGAGAGGGGGGTGAATTAGTATTCAGAGCAATTAGTATTTTTTGAAATTTTACTTCAATTAGATCATGTATTCAATTTATATCCAATCAAAAATGAATATTATCCAATGAACAATGAATAATAATATAAGAGATGCACCAATACACCATGCACATTATATAATAACTAATCATGTATTATTGTTCAAAGTAAGTAATGAATTTCAAAGGTATATACATATTTAAAATAGAAAGGGAGGGATAAACCTCCAAAAGGAATATACAATCCTCCAATATCAAGAGAGGTTTGACCTCTCTATCCTTTCCCTTTACTTCCATCGAAGAATATATGAGAGATAATAAAACTTTACATTAAATTATCACCATCAACCAACCATCACATAGAACCTCACAATGCTTCTTGAGACTTCTTCAACTTATGCAATTATTTACTTCTTTGATCCTATAGATAATATTACTCAATGCATTCTCTGAAACTTCTCCAAGTTTCACCCCCTGAATCCTCCCAGAAAAGGAGTTATAGAGAAAATGGTAGACCTTATTCAATTATGGTTTATTCACGAGAGTGAACTTGTACAACATGCCCCACGCTCAATATTTAACATATGATTTTGAAATTCGTACACAAGAAACTACAACCAGTACTATTTCCAATGCAATTGGTATCACTTCATTCAGATTCTCTATGAATATGTTATGACTATTTTACCCAGAACAGATGTTTATGACTAGCTTCAGGACTAGTCAAAAACCCTATCTTCCACAGAGTGTATCCTCAAAATTATAGCGAATAAAGAGATAAACGTTTTACCACAAGTACCTAGATATGTCTTCTCAATAGCCTCTGAATTTTACCATCTAATTCATTCTATAAAAAAATTTATAGTAAAAATGGTAAGATGACCTGTAAATAACATACCTTAGAACACATCAACAAAAGACTTCATCCTCCCCTGAAATTCGGCCTTATTTACTTCCGATTTCCTCAGAAATTCGACTTATATAGCCTTGTTCATTAATAAAATTGTGTGTGTTAAAAAATGAATGTATAATGAGATTTATTTATTGTTGATTATTTGGGTTGGTTGTCATTGATGTCAACCCTTGAAGAAAGTTCGATAGCGAATTTTGGTAGCACAAAGGTTTGGGTAATGGACCCAAGTTTGTTTTATGTATAATGGTATGAGTTTTAATATATTTGAGGGTAAGACTATTCTAGATGGATATTACATGTCATTCAATTTCCAATGGTATGTGGAACGTCACATAACTCCTCACGGTTAGAGAGTTATGGCCATGTGAAGTTGGAGAACCCTCATGAGTCATATAGAAGCCCCAAAAGGTCAAAGTAGTCAAAGTGGTTGCAAAGAAGAAATTATTTAAATAATAGAGTAAAGTGATGAGTGTACTATAAGTCAAAGTGGATACAAAATAAATTATTTAAATAATAAATTTAATGGATAAATTACTAAGTGGACAAGTGGTTAGAAGTGGGTTATCCCTAAAATAAGGAAAGTGGTTTAAGATGGTTAGAATGTAACCCCTTGAGGACGCTACATAAAAGTATAAATAAGAGGAAACAGTCTCTCATTTTAATTACACATGAGGATATTGAATACCTATAAGTGACTAAGGTAACCAAAGGATATCTAAGGAGAATTTCAGAGGGAAGGTGAGGTAAATAAGGCCGAAATTGAAGGGAGGATAAATTCTTTTGATAATGATTTCTAAGGTATGTTATTTATAGGTCCTCTCACCATTTCCACAATAAATTTGTTTCTAGAATGATTCAGACCGCAAAATCTGGAGGTCGTTGAGGAAACATATCCAAGTAGCTATCATAAAAATTCCATCTTGTGGGTCGTTGTGTTTTTTGATTTACACTCTGTGGAAAATAGGGTTTGTGGCTAGTCCTAAAACTAGTCTAAAACATGTGTTTTGGGTAAAAACGTCATAACTTCATCATAACAGATCCAAATTTAGTCAGACCTACTATATTGGTTAGAGTGCAATATGTAGTATTCTGTATACCATTTTCATATCCATAAAAGAAAAATTCCATGCGGGGAACTCTCTACAAGCTCGCTCTCTAGAATAAGCCAGAATTCGACAAGGTATGCCATTTTTTCTATAACTTTTTTTCTGAGAGGTTCCAAGCAGTGAAACATGGAGGAATTGGATAAAAGACACTGAGTAAAATTCTATACTATTTACAGATCTTTATTCTTTACAGGTACATAGTTATGATTATTTCAAGTTAGTGTTGTTGACTAATCCAAAATTAGTCATGTGAGACTAAAGTAAGGTTTGATGAAAATGTTAGTCTCATGTTGTTAAATTTAAGGAAGGTTTGCAGGTATGTGATCATATACACTAGATCTATTACAGACTTACAAATGATATTTGGATGATGAAATTGATGATGGATTTTGGTTGAGGTACATGTTGGGTACATGGTTGAGACAAGTAGTTGATGAGTTGGCACATACATGAGGTGAATATTTGATGATGATGGTACATATTGATGAGTCATAGTTTATGTGTATTTGATGCATGATTGGTACATATTTAGTGCATGGTTGATGCACTTGTTTATGATACAGGTTGAGGTACAGGTTGGTGCATGGTTGATGCACTTGTTTATGGTACAGGTTGATTACAGGTTGTTTATGGTACAGGTTGTTTGGTGCAGGTTGATTGGTACATATTTACAACATTATATCTCACAGTGATAGTGTGATAGTGGTTATGTAATTCTACTTCTACATTAGGGCAATTGGACGGGGCCATGACAGGTGGTTTTCACCACCTTCCAGTTGTAGCCAGAGAAAATAGGGGGTTGCACCCTCCTTATGGTTGTATCAAGAGAATTGGGGAGTTGGATCTTCCCTCAGGTTGTAGCCTGAGAAACTAGGGGTTGGAGCCTCCTTCTAGTTGCAGCTAGAAAACAAAGGAAGTTGGTACTTCCAACGAATGTAATTCTTAAAGACATATAAGAAAAAACATTTTGTGGTTTTCTCTCGCTTTGGGTTGCCACATAAAAACACTGATGTACCATATATGTGTATGATTTCTCATTTTTTCATTGTTTATTTACTCTGCAAATATTGGATGATAATGCTACATTGATATAACACTTGCATTTTATGGTTAATAAGGATTAAATTTCTCTATTATTGATTCACCCCCCCTCTCAGTAATCCAACAATTGGAATCAGAGCAGGTTCCTTGAGGAAACATTTTAACCACTGGAAGGAGATCATTGATTATTCTGAGAATGGAGTACCAATGTTTAATGGTCATAATGGTTTAAAGTATGAGATATGGAGTGGAAGGACAATTTTTTTTATAGGCATAGGGGTATTATATTTGGCTATCAGTCGTTACAGGATATGATAGTTCAAAAAGGGCAAAGATTGAAGCCAAGAAGGAATTGAAGATGAATAACAAAATAGCAATGGATTTCATCTAGGAAGGATTACCTAATTTGGTAAGAGAAAAGGTTGGTAAATGTTCATCAGCCAAAGAACTTTGGGATAAGCTGCATGATATATATTCTTCACCCATCGCAGATTCAGAAAATGGAAAAGAAGATGCAGGGATAGATCAAGAAT
Source organism: Picea engelmannii (assembly GCA_009831015.1). Classification (NCBI taxonomy): domain Eukaryota; kingdom Viridiplantae; phylum Streptophyta; class Pinopsida; order Pinales; family Pinaceae; genus Picea; species Picea engelmannii. The sequence continues at coordinate 2,321,879 of ML776752.1, read as the reverse complement.
AAATATGTCCACCACGTCAAATAGGTTCAGAAGATGAAGAGTACATAATCAACAGAGATATATTGTTTTTCTTTAATTTTGAAAAACACAAACATATTGAAATAGAATGCCATGAAGGAAATGAGACGAAAAAACTAATTGAAAAATAAGATAATTATGAAGAAGAATTGATCAGTGCTTTAGATGAACTAAGAAAAGAACGAGAAGAAAAAAAGTCACTCAAGAAATAATTGATGAAACAAATGGAATGTGTTCACATTTTTGAAGAAGACCAACAGGTCATCAAGAAATTAAGGACTCAACTAGAAGAATCCAAAAGGATCAAAGAAAATCTTAAAGATCAAAAGTAGTATTTGGAAGCCAACATACCAATACATAAGGAAGAAGAAAAAATGAGAGAAAATATATTGACAGATCATCTTAAGGAAAGAACTAACGATCTAAACCAGATTGAGGTAGATTTTGGTCAATAAGAGAAAGGAATTGAAGAAGAAATAATAACATTAAAAATACATCTTGAAGAATCACAAAGAACAAAAGAAGTCATGAAGTCTTAGATAATGAAGAAATAAGAAAAGGTTGAGAATCTTGAAGAAGAAGTTGTCACATTGAGAAGTAAAATCATCATGCTCAACAAGAACGTTGAAGAGACAGAAACATCCACATCAGTGATAGAGAATGAAAAGAAGCACTCTATGTTGATATAAAATATGAATGAAGAAAATAGAAAGAGTTATGCAGAAGTACTCAAAGGAAGGAATCATGGTCAACCAGAATCTAAGAAAACTACTAAAGATACATCTTCAAGAAGACCATTCATGTTCAAGCCACAAAGAAGCTTCAATCATGATCATGATTAGTCAGGGAAGAAATTCAGAAGGACTACACCACAAATAAGATCATTCACTCCTAGGTATGCAAAATTCTTTTATGGTCATTGTTTTTATTGTACTAATTTTGGACATAAGGTTGCAGATTGCAGGGATTATAAAAATGTTCAAGAAAGAAATGTCTATGTGGCCCCACATAACATTGAATGTTACAAATTTTATAACTATGGACACATAGCTAGTGATTGTAGAAGCATGAACGATACTTCCATGAAAAACAATATTGATATCAAATATAAGAAAGTATCGATAAGAAAACACAAAGAACAGGTGAACAAATCCCAGGTCCCGTAGATCGCAATATTGGCAATAAAACAAGATGAAGAAAATTCTATAGAGAAAAATAAAGATGTCAGATAAAAAAAGGTTTGAAAAATAATTGAAATAAAAGAAGGACAAGTAAATAAGGAACAGGTTCAAGAGATTGTACTTTGAGGCATTGTAGTCAAAGATGAATCCATAGATAGAAAGAAATAAGTCAGATCTCAAAGAGATGATGAATCTACCAATGAATATGATGATGAATACGCATCAAAGAAGGAATTGTTCTGAGTCATCTGACGTAGAGACTCCTAGGTAACATGAATATTAGACAAGGGGAGTCTATGCAATAGTTGTGACAGACCAAATAACAATCCCTCAAGCATCTTTCATAGTTTGAGTAGACAGATCCAGAGAACTCAGTTAGAGTAAGTACATTTTAATAGTTGTAGTAGTGAAGACTTCATGATAGTATACTAAGAAATGGGTCAACATTATGGACAGTTGTGCAGTAGAGTATTGGACAGTATGGAAAAAAGTTGGATTTGTAAGAACACTTAGTAGGTTTGGATAGATATATTAAAGTGGACGAGATCGGATTCATAGATTGGTTTAGAGAGTGCTTTAGAGACAAAGGAACATTATGGATGTTAATTGCACAGAAAATGGCTCGAACTATGTTAATGGATTCCAAATTGACAGATATTTTTTGGACACATGCAGTGCATACAACAGTTCACATTCAAAACAGAGTAATGCTAATAAACAAGAATGACAAAACTCCCTACGATTTATGGAAAGGAAGACTATCAAATGTGAAGCACTTCAGAATATTTGGAATCAGATGCTACATCATAAGAGAAGATGGAAGAATGGGAAAGTTTGACTCTCATGTGGAAAAATGAGTACTTGTTGGTTACTCAAGTACAATAAAATCATACAAGTGTTACAATATAAGATTGAACAAAGTTGTGGAAAGCATAAATGTAACAATTGATGAAACAAGTGGATGAGAATCAAAGGAATAAGAAAATGAATCAATGGAACAACTTTACAAAGAAGAATAAAAAGATGAATAAGAAGTAGAAGGCGAAGATGAAGAAGATCAGATAGAAGTATAAGAGCAAGTTCAGCAAGTGCCTCCAAATACACCTAGAGAACGAATACAGAAGAATCATCCTTCAGATCATATTATCGAAAACAATGATGTAGGAGTTGAGACTAGAAGAAGAATCCGTTCACTGGAACAAATGCACCTTGAACTCTTATCTATGATTGAACCAAACAGTTTTGAAGAGGCTAGTAATGAGGAATTCTAGAACAAGGCCATGGATAAATAATTGGATCAAATAGAGAAGAATGACACTTGGGAATTGGTTTCAAGACTAAATAATAAGAATGTGATTGACATAAAGTGTGTTTTCAGAAATAAATTGAATGAGGATGGACAAGTTAAAAGGAATAAAGCTATATCGGTATCTAAAGAATACACACAAGTTGAAGGAATTGACTTTGAAGAGACATTTCCCCCAATTTCCTGAATGGAAGCAATCTGATTACTCTTAGATTATGCATGCTCTAAGAAAATTAAACTGTATCAAATGGATGTGAAATCAAATTTTTAGAATGGAGAAATTGAAGAAGAAGTCTACATTGAACAACCAGAAGCATTTCAATTGTCAAAGAACGTAGATTATGTGTGTAAATTGAAGAATGCCTTGTATGGTCTAAAAACATATCCTAGAGCAGGGTACTCTAGACTAGATAAATATCTACAATATGCAGGGTTCATAAAAGGAAGTGCAGAAAACAACCTCTACATTAAGTTAACTCAAGATGGTATTTTATTAGTTGAAGTTTATGTTGATGATATTATTTTTGGAAGTACTAATGACAAGTTAAGCCAAAAATTTGCAAAGGATATGCATAATGAATTTGAAATGTCATTAGTCGAAGAACTATCCTTCTTTTTAGGTCTTTAGATATGTCAAAGAAACAAAGGAATTTTTATTTCTTAAACTAAGTATATCATATAAATGCTAAAGAGGTTTGGAATGGAAGATTGCAAACCAATTACCACTCCTAAGAAAACCAGTTGTAAGTTGAGAAAAAGATGATGATTCAAAGTCTACATACCAGAGGCAATACATGTCAATGATTGGTATCTTACTATATGTGACAACATCCAGACTAGATGTAATGCAAGGAGTTGGACAGGTGGCACAATTTCAAGCATCACCAAAGGAATCACATGTCTTAGCAGTGAAGAGGATTTTCAGATATCTCAAAGGAACACACGAGTTTGGATTATGGTATCCAAAAGGAAAGGATCTATCAATTATTTCCTACACAGATGCATATTCGGTAGGTTGCATCGATGACTGACAAAGCACTAGTGGAACAACATTCTACTTGGGTGAGTATTTAGTATCTTGTCTAAGCAAGAAACAATCATAAATATCTTTAGCTATAACCGAAGCAGAGTATATTGCAGCAACATGATGTTGTACATAGGTTCTATGGATGAAACAAAATCTAACAGATATACATGCTGAGTATGATGAGCCAATTCCAATCTATTGTGATAATAGAAGCACCATCAATATCTCAAATAACCCGGTGATGCACTCCAAGATGAAGAAAATTCCAATCAAGTATCACTTTCTACGGGAACATGTTGCAGAGAAGAACATCAAAGTTGAATATGTGGTCAAAAAAGAGCAAGTGGTTGACATGTTTACAAAACCGCTTCCATGGGAATCCTTTTAGTATCTTTGCCAGAGACTCAGAGTAATTTCTACTCCAAAATGAATGTTTTTTTATTATATTATATGTCTTATATTTACAAGAGGAAGCACCATAAAAAATATAGTCCAGGTTGGGAGATCAGTGTCAAGAAGAGTTCAGATAGGGGAAGCATCCCCAGATGGAAAGATACATTTACCATTGATGACAAAGGGGGAGATATTTATCAGATGCAAAGGTAAATTCTTGGAGAAAGAGCACATAGGCATGGTTCCAAGGGGAGTGATGGTCACAGGGGGAACATGAGTGTTATGACTTCAGTATTGCATCAGAATTTTTCCATCAATGCCAAAGGGGGAGATTGTTGATTATTTGGGTTAGTTATAATTGATGTCAACCCTTGAAGAAAGTCAGGTAGCGAATTCCGTTAGCACAAGGGTTTCGGTAATGGACACAAGATTGTTTTATGTATAATGGTATGAGTTTTCATATATTTTAAGGTAAGACTATTCTAGATGGATATTAAATGTCATGCCATTTCCGATGGTATGTTGAACATCACATAACTCCTCACGGTTAGAGAGTTATGGCCATGTGAAGTTGGAGAACCCTCGTGAGTCATCTAGAGGCCCGAAAAGGTCAAAGTAGTCAAAGTGGTTGAAAAGAAGAAATTATTTAAATAATAAAATGAAGTGATGAGTGTACTATAAGTCAATGTGGATACAAAATAAATTATTTAAATAATAAAGTTAATGGAGAAATTACTAAGTGTACAAGTGGTTAGAAGTGGGTTAGCCCTAAAATAAAGAAAGTGGTTTAATATGGTTAGAAGGTAGCACCTTTAGGAAGCTACATAAAAGTATAAATAAGAGGAAATGGTCTCTCATTTTAATTACACTTGAAAGTGGTTTAAGATGGTTTGAGGGTAACCCCTTGAGGAAGATACATAAAAGTATAAATAAGAGGAAAGGGTCTCTCATTTTAATTACACTTGAGAATATTGAATATATATAAGTGACTGAGGTAACCAAAGGATATATAAGGAAAATTTTATAGGGAAGGTGAAGTAAAGAAGGATGAAATTCAAGGGAGGATAAATTATTTTGATGATGTTTTCTAAGGTATGTTATTTACAGGTCATCTCACCATTTTCACAATAACTTTTTTTCTAGAATGATTCAGACCACGAAATATGGAGGCCATTGAGGAAAAATATCCAAGTAGCTTTGATAAACATTTCATCTTGTCGATTGTTGTATTTTTGGATTTACACTCCGTGGAAAATAGGGTTTGTGGCTAGTCCTGAAACTAGTCTAAAAAAAAATTATTTGGGTAAAAACGTCATAACTTCTTCATAACATATCCAAATTCAGTAATGCCAAATGTGTTGGTTGGGGTACATTCTATAGTATTATGTGTACCATTTTGATATCCATAAAAAAAAAAATTCATGTGGGGAACTCTCTACAAGACCGCTCTCTAGAATAAGCCAAAATTCAACAAGGTATGCCATTTTTTCTATAATGTATTTTTTGAGAGGTTCCAAGCAGTGAAACATGGAAGAATTGCATAAAAGACACTAAAGAACTTTTATAGAAATATTTGTCTCACCCTAGGCATACTTTCACAGAGGTCCTTTTCCCATTTCCCTATGCAGACATGAAGTCCCTTTTTGCAAATACCAGAGCTAAGAACATGATTTTTCCACATATACGTGCCCTACCTATATTACAACATGCGTATACGCAGGTTGTACTACTACAGCCTGGGTACATCGGGATTTGTGTCGAAAATAAAAAAATGGTGTCGCGTTTCCATGTCATGTCACAAGATCTATGATCTTTGGCCTTCCATATGTTGGAAAGGTTCTGACTCAACCCTTCAGTTCCACTTGAAGGCTACAAATGGGCCAAATCTGAGCTATCAAAAAGAGGAGAAGAATTAAGCTTTGAGAGAAAAGTTACTCTGAAGAAATTATTCACTTCACATTGAGTCTACATCCCTTTTTCCTTTAATTCTGAACACATTGTTCATCCCCCAAGCTCTCCCCTTCTTGATTGAGAACTTCATTATCTCTCTTTTATGATATTTCCTTTGGTGGAGCATTGAAGTGGTGGAGGACCAACTGGAAGGAACTTAGTTTCTCGGTTCTGAACTGTGATGACACAGAAGTTTGTAACTCATTCACTTATGTTGATTACATCTTAATAGAAATACTCTTTTCTCGTCCAATTAATATATTGTGAATATTTGAATTGTTATTCCATGGGCGTATTTGTTATGAATATTGATGGATTATGTTATTGAATGTGCTAACATTATATATTATCACCATATTCTTGTGTTTCTTGATTGTTGAGGACTAGTTGTAGGTATATCGCTTTGGGTCAAGTTCTCAATGATGGACTTCATTGAACGTGTAGACAAGGTGGGACTTTTATCTTGTGTTGCTAGAATATTTGTTTATATAGCATAATTTATATTAGAGTTGATTTATGTAGTCATTTCCTTCTATTGTGGTTTAACCCTAGCCATCGAGATATTTTCCTCGTAACATAATTGATGACCATACTAGGGAGATAATCTTATTTTTCAGGGTTTGGAGTGTTTTTCTCCTTAGATTTCCCTTGTTTATATTGAGCTTCTTGTCATGTGATTGTTTGACAGCCTTTGTTAACTCTGAGTATGAGTTTCTTAGCCTTCTCTTTATCCTAGCTATGTTTTGACACACATACGTGGGTTTTTTCCTGGCAGTCATGTGCATACGTGTGTTTTCCTTCTGCAAGATGTGTACATACGTGTTTTTCCCTTGAACAATTGCGTACATCACCTTTTCTTGCTTGGTTGCTAGGTTTGATGGTTGTTGGGTAGGTTTTGATGATTGTTGAGTATTCTTGGGTCTCTGTTGTGACTGTTAAGTGCATGTGGAATGACAAAAACCTTTTCTTTGGTTGAATGTTTTTGGCGGTGCCTTTCTCATCATCTTTTTCTTTTGATTGTCCTTGCATCTTGGGCTAACTATTTTTCTTCTTGATTTCCTACTTGATTTGTCTCTGTTTACACATGTTAGAGTCTTTATATCAAGTTGTTGTTCATTCCTTGCATTTTCATTCTCTTATATTGAAAATACAAAAATATTAGGAATTTTACATTGATTGGCATTTTGATATTTTGAGTCGTTATCATTAATCTTAGTGCATGTAAAGAAAGATCGCATATTTTTTTAGAATTTCATAATTGAATTGAGAATTGCATTTTGAAAAGCATATCATTTATTGGAAATTGAAGTTAGGACTTTGCATTGTATTCATATTCATTTATTTTACTTGCTGAGTCATAACATCACTAGTTTCATGACTGCACCTTTTGAGTAAGCAAGGCCATTAAAAGTAATGCTATAATTTAAAATTGATTAGTGATAATTTTATATTTCTAGGGTACATAAACTAGCTTAGGATTTAGAGCCTTGGAATAGGATTTTGTGAGTAAACTTATTCAAGGCTATTAAATCAACATATGTGTCTGACTAAGGGAGTGGATAAATCCATTGTATAATAGGTAATATCAGGAGGGTCTGCTTACATCAGAGTTAAGCACAAGATCATGTGAGGTTGGTTGAAGGGATATTGCTCTGATACCTTGTTAGCGTCATATATATTTATGGGGATCTATTTGTATATGGGGATATTGCTAGTGCCCTTACCTCTGTGAGAGGCGGTGCTTTCAAGGTTTCATGTTTTTTTACCCTTCCCATACGGTGGACCTGACTTAAAAAATTTCCATGTGCATCGGTTATACCGTGGTTTCTTAGTTTCTTGACTTAGGTACCACATAGGTTAGTTGCAGGGGTTATTTTGGAAGTACCCTGGGTCAGATAAGGGTCAAAAAACACACAACAATTATGGAGGATTACATCTCCAGGGGGATCTAACTGACTGGTTGTTAATCCCACAAGGGCCCTTATAGTTTATTTTGTTACCTCCGATCTTTAGAAGAGGAGTCTCCTGCCCCTCTTGGGTGAGGCATACCTACTTTAAAGAGGGAGGTCCCTTTCAGCCACTTTATCCTATTTGTGTGCATATTGGTCGTTTGATTATTTTTTGGTGTGCTCTTTGATTACTAGTTGGCCTTATGATCTATATTTTTTTTACATATCCAGTCTTTAGTCATAGTGGAGCCAGACAAACTTCCCCGCAGGTCTCACCGCTTGTTACAGTTGCAACCACATTTTGAGTCTTTTCTTTCTAAAAGGTGTATAGTTATCAAACATGGTACACAAACCTCCACTTATCAGACTTGTGATCATTCAAGAATGAGTACTTAACTGAGTCATCAATATATTGGGAGCCCTTCGAATCCCACAACTACGATAGTTAATGGTACCCCTTCGACACCTTCAACCACAATGGTTGTAGTGCCGGAAGCACCTATCATCATCGTTGCCCATCCTATAGTGAATACTCAACCTATAGCCACGAACCCTTTTGGGACACTTTGTCACTCACTCGGCTATAATATTCAGTCTATCCATATGGCCTCTACTCATTTTCATGCAGTAGCATCGCTCCACCTCAGCAAATGTGACATAAATCCAACACATAGGCATGCAATGGAGAAAGGGAGAGGCATTGACCCTCCAATTTTTAAATTTGAAATCTGAGCCCATGGGGATTTGTGTTGTAAAGATGTAAGAGCCAAGCCATACCTTTGTACATGTAGTGGATAGGGTTTCCTTAAATGGTTGACTGAAAGCAAGTCTACATCGTAGTCAGGTCTGGATCTTCATTTATGTAATTAGCCGTAGGAGTATGGAGTCATAATGGAGACAGTGATGACACTAATGCGGTGAAGAGGATAAGCTCGTAGAGCCCTCTTTTGTAAAAAGGAGAGATATATTTGTAGAGAGGACTTAGAAGAGAAGAATAACTCATGATAGAGTTAGGATAGGAGGTGGAATAGTGCTTGGAGAGAGATTGAGGGAACTGGGACTCTGTTGAAGTCCATCTTTTGTGTAAACATCTGTATAGACACACAAAGATAATAGAAAAGCAGTTTTTCCTGTATATAGTGTGTTTATGTATTTCATGAATGAATGTTGTGGATGTATGATAAGTTTCATTTTCATTAGTAGATAGATTTATTTTATCCTCTTTCAAGTTCTTATATCACTCTGGGTTCTTTAGGCTATGCAAGGAGTGCACAACATAACATTGGAGGTTATGTACCCAGCGTAAGGAGTGCGCATCTGAAGTCGGTGGAGTCAAAAAAGAACGTGCTAGGAGGGCACACTAGAGTGATCACAAATTCAAGAGGAACCTCAAGGTTACTAAATACCTTGGAGGAGGAACTGTGCAGAGAAAGTAGAGAGAGACAAAGCTATTGAGGATTCTGTAGAGCTCTGCCAGGCGGGTATCGAGCGGGTGCAAGTGTGCACAAAGAGAACTCTTTGTTGAGTTCAGGGAGAAGAGTATCAGAAGAAGATATCGATAGATTTGTTGAAGACTCTGTAGAAAATGCTCAACAAGGTGTGATTTTAGCAGAAGGTTTCCAGGAGGGCACAAAGTTTTCCTTTGAAAGGAAATAGAAGGGTTGAGACCCTTAAGAGACTGAGAAAATCAAAAATCTCAAAAGAGATAACAAAAAGAGTGCGTGGGAGACGGACATATTTTAAGTCCTAAATCTTAGAAGAGATAATGTTTTCAAAAGTGAAAGTGAGATCCAGATAGTCAGGTCCGCAAGAGAAATTTCAAAGGCCAAACCCTTTGAACACTGAAAAATATTCCAAGTTGAAGAAGTTAAAAGATCGGGAGGAGGAGTGATAGCAACTGCCATATCAGTTGTGGAGAGGATCCTGGACCGTTAGATCAATGACTAGTGAATGAAGGAAGCGCATGGGAGAGGAACAGATCCCATCCATTGGATATGAGCATGAAGGACCAACCATTGTTGGATCCACAGGTAAGTTCATGAGACTTAATCCTTGTGTATACAGGAGAGTGGCTTGTCAAAGTCCCGAAGTGATTTGGGACCGTCCATCATCAAGGAGGACAGGTGGTGTAAGATCCACAACTTCAGAAGTTTGTGGACAAGGATAAATAGTTGATGTAAATCTTGGTCGTTGATCACCAGGAGGGGTACGTGTCAAGAGGTCGTGCATTTTAGGTAAATGCACTGTGGGAGAAATGAGTGTATAGGAGTTTGAGACTCTCGAAGCACGAAGAGCCAAACATCGAAGAGCCGGAGACCTGAAGACTCGAAGCACCGAAGATCTAAATATTTGAAGGTTCGAAGAGACGAAGCAACGAAGAGCCTAAGCGCCGAAGAGCCGAAGAGTTGAAGTGTCGAAGAGTCGAAGAGTCGAAGAGACGAAGAGTCGAAGATCCAAAGCACCGAAGACCCGAAGAGAATCTAAACCGTCAGATCCAAAGGGTACGTGGTGAAATATCGTGAACTCTGGGAGAAGAGAGAAGGATAATTTTGATATTTGAAATCGCCAAAGGCCAAAGTACCGAAGTGGATGTCAATCGTTGATTTGGAATTGGATGTGTGGCGCCAGATCTAGAACTCTGGGTATGAAACACTCTGGAGGAAAGAAGAGGGTGAAAGTGCCAAAGTCCCAAAGGATATCTCGATCGTTGATCGAGGAGGAGGTTGAAGGACTGTTGATTTGGTTGAGGAGGCCAAAGTCTCGAAGTGAGAGTATAGTCGTTGATTGGGGAGAATACGTGTCATCACATATTCCACTCTGGAAGATAACAGTTCAGAGGTAGCGATATTTTGAGAATTGATATTCCCTAAGGCTTGATTTGCAGAGGAGATCCTGGGCGCATATTGAAAGGAACAGGTGTCGAAATATCTTCCACTTCAGAATATTTCCATACAGAGGAAAAAAAAGTTTTATAAATGAAACTCGTGAAGGATGGACTCACAGAGGAGATCCTGACCGTAGATTCAGGGAGACAGGTGTCAATAAATCTTCCACTATGGAATATTATCATATGGAGGAAGCATATATTTGAGAGTTGAAACTCCTGAAGGATGGAGAGCTGAAATCAAGGCAAGAAAAGGAGATTCAGTAGTAGCCATTGATTGAGAGGTAGTGCCAAGAGTTTGGATATCAACATTCTTTCTCAATTATGGGGCTAGAACTTGCTTGGAGGATAAATCTCTGACGGCAGGCTCCAATTTCAACCATGGTTTTAACAAAGGGATGTGTGCCAACTGGAGGTGAATTGCAGGGCAAAAAGTGGGTTGGTATAAAACCACTCTTTCCCGTGCCCACAATCACGTGTGTGCGCAAGGTCACAATCCAGGGCCATATGAAGGAAGGGGCTAATGAGAAAGGAGGTAGCACTTGAAACTCAATATTTTCATATGCGTGTAGATAGAGGTCGCAGGTATCACAGGACCTATGCCTTAGGAGGAAAGGGGACCTATGTAAGAGTAATATGGGTCTAGCAAAGGGCCGAAGAGTCAATTAGACTCAACACATTGAAAAATCCTAGACAGGGAGATCAAAAAACCCCAGGAGGGTAGGAGGGGTTGCATTAGGTGGTATCAAAGATAATTTTTTGTCTGTAGATTTCAGGTGAAAGAGAAAGAGGAGAAGAACGAATTATGTTTGCAGACGACATAAAAGAGGGAGACAGTAGAAGGAGGTAATATGATAACATTAAGTGGTATCAGAAGTTAAAATTTACCTATAGACAACAGGTGAAAGGAAGGCAAAGTATTGATGCTCTGTGAGAAGGTTGTTTCATGTGCGCAACAGTGAAAATTTAAACAACCAGGTGAGATGTGAGAGAAGATGGAGATTCTCTCAGATGTAGAGTGATCCATAGGCTTTCCAAGAGGGCATGTAGAAGGTGAAAATGGCTATTGAAGGCCATCAGCGTGGTCGAAGAGAATACTACAAGAAGAAATGTGATCCAAAGATGGATCTGGAGCTTAATGAGATAAGAGAAAGGATGAAACAACTAGCATTGAGGATGCAAAAATAAGCAAAGGTACACTGGAGGTATGAATGTTCTCTGAACAGGAAGGCAAAATGGCATGTTCAAAATTTGTTGGCTAGAAAGAAGAAACAAGAGTTGAGAAGGTTGATGAGGGAATTAGAAAATCTCAGTGACACAGAGGAGGAACTGATTCACATCTATGAACCAAAAATTGAGAGACACCTCAGTGATGAGGAGGAGGCGAGAACAGATAAAGATATCATAAGCTGCCAGGAGAGAAGAGATGGATTTTCATATTTCCAGGTGGGAAATGAAATGAGATCATTGGAGGATCTCATATACTATCAGGAAGACAACAATGGAAATTCATATTTCCAGGTGGGCAACGATTTGAGATTAGCAGAGGATTTCGTTAACTGCCAGGTGGGCATAAATGGACTTTCAAGTTGCCAGGTGGGGAATGGAAAGAGATCAGTTGAAGGCCTCATATACTGCTAGAGAGACAGTGATGAAAGTTCAAATTTATAGGTGGGCAATGAGATGGGATTGGTTGATCTCATAGACTGCTAGGTGGGAAAAAGAGAAGTCCCAAATTGCGAGGTGGGAAGGGGGAAAGAAATGAGACTATCTGAAAGTATCAGGAGATCAGAAGTGGGTTCAAGTCAGCAAGGAGTGTTGATAGGTGAAAGTTCATGTGGGTTTGCAGACCATGTGAATGAAGATGATGAGAAGTTAAATACTCTGATCATCCAGGAGGAGGATCAAAGGAGAATTCTTATTATTGGAGGGATGAAAGAATTCCTACAAAGAATCCAAGTAGAAGCCAATGCACATGATGAAAGTGCAACCGAAGAAGAGAAACAACCAACAGAAATTGTCAAAGAAGAAGAAATGGAGAAGACACTGATGTCTACTCCAACAGAAGGAGAAGACCATTCAACATAATTGCTCAAAATGCTCAGCCAGGAGGATGAACAGGAGATGACTACAGCAATAGAGCCTACAGCAGAAGGGGAAGCATACAACGTAGATTTTGCTGAACTGAATGAAGAGCTAGAAGCCCTAGAGAGAATGGAAATGGTACAAAGCCAACACATCCAACAGATCAGGTTGGAGACAAATGGAGGAGCATACCATCCAAGGGAACACCTAGAAGAAGTTGGACTTGAACCAATGCAAGAGGAGATGACATAAGGTAATTTGTCAAAGGAGGAAGCTAAGAAACAACTCAGTGATGAGACTACAAAACTGGAGTTTCCAATAGGATGGAAAACTAATGCCGCATAAAAATAAGATGACATAGGGGATCAAGATGATCCACCGACTAATAAGGAATACTTGTAGCTGAGAAGACTACACAAGAAGAGCCAGCCACTGGAGCATCTGGATAGGGTGATAGAGGAAATAAGAAGGATGATGTTGAGGTCAGCAGAAACAGACAACAAAGGGAAGCTAAATAGGGGAGAACTTGCAATAGTAGTAGGGAAGAAGGAGAATAATAAGCAACAGCAGTAGCAACGATATAGATGGAGAGGAGAAAGAGGACAACTCCAAGGGAGAGTTTGGGATCCAGGAGGATTTCAACACTGAAGAAGAGGAGCTCATGATTTTCCCAACAGTGGAGTATGATGCAGGAGAATCACTCCACCTCATCAAATGTTCCATCAAGCAAACACATAAGCATGCAATGGAGAAAGGGAGAGGCATTGACCCTCCCATTTTTAAATTTGAAATCTGATCCCATGGGGATTTTCATTGTAAGGCTGTAAGATCCAAGCCATACCTTTGTACAGGTAGTGGATATGGTCACATTAATTGGTTGACTCTAAGAAGGTATAGATCATAGTCAGGTATGGATATTCATTTATGTAATGAGTCGTAGGAGTATGGTTTTGTAATTGAGACAGTGATGGAACTTAGGTAGTGAAGAGGATAATATCGTAGAGCCCTATTTTGTAAAATGGAGAGAGATATTTGTAGAGAGGTATTAGAAGAGAAGAATAACTCAAGATAGAGTTAGGATATGAGGTAGAATAGTTCTTGGAGAGAGCTTGAGGGAAATGAGACTCTATTGCATTCCTTTTTTTGTGTAAACATTTGTATAGACACACATTTATAATAGAAAATCAGTTTTTCCTGCATATAGTCTGTTTATGTATTTCATCAATGAATGTTGTGGATGTATGATAAGTTTCATTTGTAGTAGGAGATAGATTTATTTTATCCTCGTTGAAGTTGTTATATCGCTCTAGGTTCTTTAGGCTATGCAATGAGTGCACAACAAAACATTGGAGGTTATTTAACCGGCGCAAGGAGTGTGCATATGAAATCTATGGAGTTAGAAAAGAACGTGCCAGGAGGGCACACTAGAGTTATCACACATTCAAGACGAACCTCACAGTTACTGAATAGCTTGGAGGAGGAAATTTGTAGAGAAAGAAAAGAGAGACAGAGTTAGTGAGGATTTTATAGAGCTCTGCCAGGAGGGTATCGATCGGGTGCAAGTGTGCACAGAGAGAACTCTTTGTTGGTTTCAGGGAGAAGAGTATCATAAGAAGATACCCACAGAGCTGTTGAACTCTCTCTAGAAAACGCTCAGTAAGGTGTGCTTTGAACAGAAGGTTTCCAGGAGGGCATGAAATTTTCCTTTGAAAGGAAACAGAAGGGACGAGACCCTTAAGAGACTGATAAAATTGAAAATCTCAGAAGAGATAATGCAAGGAGTGTGTGGGAGAATGACTTATTCTAATTCCTAAAGCTCAGAAGAGATAACAATTTCAGAAGCCCAAGCAAGATCCAAATAGTTGGGTCCGAAGGAGAAATGTCAAAGGCCAAATCCTTTGAACACTGAAAAAATATTCCAAGTCAAAGAAGTCAAAAGATCAGGAGGAGGAGTGATAGAAACTACTTGATCAGTTGTGGAGAGGAGCCTGGACCATTAGATCAATGTCTAGTGAATGAAGGAAGCTCAGAGGAGAGGAACAAATCCCGTCTGTTTGATCTAAGAGAGAAGGACCAACGACCGTTGGATCCAGAGGTCAGTGCACAAGACTTATTCTTTGTGTATGCAGGAGAGTGGGCTTGTCAAAGTATTGAAGTCCTGAAGTTATTTGGGATTGTCCATTATCAAGGAGGACAGGTGGTGTAAGATTCACAACTTTGAAAGTTTGTGGACAAGAAGAAATAGCTTAAGTAAATCTTGGTCATTGATCATCAGAAGGGGTACGTGTCAAGAGGTCCTACATTTCAGGTAAACACACTCTGGGAGAAATGAGTGTATAGGATTTTGAGACTCCCGAATCCTGAAGAGTCAAAGACCCAAAGAGCCGAAGAGTCGAATAGACGAAGTGCGAAAGAGCCGAAGATCCCAAGGGCCAAAGAGCTGAAGCACCAAAGATACAAAGAGATGAAGAGCCGAAGTGTCGAATTGCGAAAGAGATGAAGCGCCAATGACCCGAAGAGAATCTAGACCATCAGATCCATAGGGAACATGGAGAAATATCGTGAACTCTGGGAGAAGGTACTCCGGGAGAAGAGAGAAGGAGAAGTTTGAGATTTCAAATCGCCAAAGGTCAAAGTATTGAAGTGGACATCAGCCATTGATTTGGAATTGGATGCATGGCACTAGATCTAGAACATCGTGTACAAAACACTCCGGAGGAAAGAAGAGGGTGAAAGTGTCAAAGTCCCGAAGGAGATCTTGATCGTTGATTGAGGAGAAGGTTGAAGGACCGTTGATTTGGTTGAGGAGGCCAAAGTCCCGAAGCGGGAGTATAGTCATTGATTGGGGAGAATACATGTCATAAGATATTCTACTCTGGAAGATAACCAGTCAGAGGTAGCGAGATTTTGAGAATTGAGATTCCCGAAGGATGGATTCATGGAGGAGATATTGGCCGCATATTTAAAGGGACAGGTGTCGAAATATATTCAACAACGGAAGATTGCCATACGAAGGAAAGAAAAGTTTTAGAATTGAAACTCCTGAAGGCCAGACTCACGGAGGAGATCCTGATCCCCTTATGAAATATCCTAGAGGAGGGTATTACAATCCCAAATAGAACCATGGTGCTTACTAGAACCCTCGATGGGCTACGATTCCCAAACCATAATATTTCTAGGGAGCTTGGGGACAAATGTCGCAACCCCGTCTCCCTTTTGTGGCCACGTTCAATTTTCCATACTTGTCTAAGGCAATGAATGAACCCATGCTTCATGATCTGTCATGGCCCTCCATCCCCATTAATATTCCTTCAGATATTCCAAAATTTGAGGGAAGGACTTGTGAGGATGTTGGTGATCATGTCACCACCTTTCACGTATGGTGCTATTCGAATTTCCTTAATGAAAATTCTATTCGGTTAAGATTTTTTCAACGCAACATCACAGGGGTTGCCACAAAATGGTATATCGAGCTACCTAGGGGGGCATACATAACTTTTAATCAGTTAGTTTTAGTCTTCGTCAATCACTTCCAATTGTTAGTTCGTTACGATGTTGGCATCGAACCTTTGTCAACATTTCGTCAGGATAGGGCCACTCATATCTTAGATCACATCTAGTAGTGGCATAGACAAAAGAGTTTTATCAAGGCCTACATATCTCTAGAATTCTTTCTAGTGTGGCTCCTTTAATATCTCTTGCCTTATATTTCAAAGGATGTTTCTACATCAGGGGCTAATTCTGAGGAAGAAGTGATTTTTAGATCCCAGTATTTAGATATTATATATTCTCAGTCTGGGATGTTATATGCGATTCTTCCTGAGGCACAAAGGTCAAACAATGACCCTAGAAAAAATCCCGGACCACATGTCGATGGCATTGTAGGCTCCGTAAATGTGATGTCAGTAGAGTCGATGATAAGACATTTTAAATACTTGTATCTAAACTAATCTACAAGAGGGCCAACTTCATCTCTTTCCTCTAATCCCACTCAATCGAAGAATGTACGCTCTGTGCAATCATTGACTAGTGTGAATGGTATCCAAAAACTAGGAGGGAGTAATAATAATCGTAGAGGTGGGAAGAATAATAATAAACCCAAGGAAAATTATAATAATGAGAAGATGAATAATAATGTTGGTGAGGGAAAGAAAGAAAGGAATAAGGTGAAATTTCCCTGTAAGCTTTGTACAGACAATCACCTTACCCATTTATGCCCCAAACTTGCAGAAGCTGGGAGGATTTTATCTCTACCATTCATCATGCTGACGAATCCTTTTACACATAACCAACACATGGCCTCAAACTCCTTGAATTCCAGAAATGTGGCGAGTGGGATTCAAAACCCACCGAAACAAGATGGTTACCGTTTATGTATCAATATGGTCAAATTTGAGGTTAATGTAACCACTCGATCTCGTGATTACATTACTCCACAATCTGTACCCAATCTAAAGTCTCTTCCTCCTATGTAGATGCCCCTATAGATCAAAAAACCAGAGCCAGTGCCTTGTATTCTGAAAGGACTACTCAAGCGCTCTATCGACAATTCTAATGCTAGAGTTGCCTATAATTACTCTATTGTTGAGGACCTAGATCAAACCCTTTGTGCGATGTTGGCTCTAGAGGTACTCCAGATGTGTCCTTCACAAAGTAATGCCTTCCTATCTGCATTAGGACCTCTAGATCCTTGTGGCTCAAAAGTTATCAAGTTTGACATCATAGATGTGAAGCCTCACTTGCCTTACCATGTGGAATTCCAAATCCATGTGGGTTACTCGAAGTATACCATCAAGCATATTGTTGTTTATGAAGCTTCTACAACATGTGTGATGTCCCTCGTATGTTGGAAAGCCCTGGGCTCTCCGACTCTTTCTCAGTCTCCAACCATTTTAAATGATTTTGACGGTCGTTCCTTCCACCCTCACGATATTCTTCCTGCCTTTCTGGTCCATTTAGGTGGGAAGACGGTAGAGGTGGATGCCAAGGTGGTTGATGCACCCATCAATTATAAATTGTTACTAGGACACAATTGGACTTACGCTATGAATGCAGTCGTATCATCCATCTTTCGTACTCTTTTTTTTCCTCACAATGAGAAGATCGTGACGATTGATCAGTTTTCCTTTTCCATATTCTAGCCCCAGTGCATCTGTTGGACCATCAATCCCCATGGTCGATAGTTATCAGCCGGAAACTAATAACATCGATGTCAGAATGTATTCATCCCTTATGGGTACCTTCGACTTCATGGCACTGGTTCACCATATTTATGCCATGTCCAGTAGGCCTGTTTCGTCAAAGAGGTTTGTTCCTTTCCGCACTTCCTATTTTAACGATGTTTGGACCCTACCTTCCTTGACTGGGTATTGTGAAGTTCATTCACATACTGTAATGGCCATGAGACTATTGGCAGCAGAGATAGCATATCAATATGTTCTTGACTCTTCCGCCGATCTGGATCCTATCACCTCGTGGACGTATGAGGATGATCCTGTCTTGGAGCCCGTGTGGGCCACTTTGTCATCTTGGTCACATGACTTCCTTGATGATACTTTTCCTTCAGATGAAGATATCATCGAGGCCATGAATGGTTCTAACAAACCTTGGGATGATATGCATCATCGCTCTTATTTTCTCCCATAGCTTACTAGAATCGAACGAGATGACTTTAGATCTACTTTGAGTGAGATAATCAATCACTCCATAGTTCCACTTGATATGCATGACATTTATGCTGAAGGAAACATGGTGAGTATCTCCCCTACTGTCACGATCGATATCTCTTGTATCCATTGCAACATTGAAAATGTGCACATTGGTGCGGATTATTCGCCAGAAAAAATCCTGATCTACACTGAACCCTTCAAGGAATTTCGAGATGTATTCTCTTGGTCATATGAAGAGATTCCAGGAATCGACCCTCGAATTTTTGAACATGAGATTAAAAATTACCTAGATTCTAAGCCTATTCCACAACGTCTTACATTTGTCAATCCCTGGAAGGCCCCTGTTATTAAGGCAGAGGTAGAGATACTGCGTAATGTTGGCTTTATCTACCTGGTTCCCTTGACTGAATGGGTATCCAATCCCGTTCCTGTGAATAAAAAGAAAGGAACCATCCGTGTATGCATGGATGTTCATGACCTGAACAAAGCCTGTCCTAAAGACAACTTCCCGACACACTTCATCAATCAGATTCTCGACGAGTGTGTTGGAAGCAAAGTTTTTTCTTTCATGGACAAATTTTCAACGTATAACCAAATTCATATTAAATGCGAGGATCAACATAATACGTCATTTAGTTGTCCTTGGGGTAATTTTTCATACCGAAAGATGTCTTTCAACCTTAAAAACGTCGAAGCAACTTTCTAACGTGCTATGACCTTCCCATTTCACAATATCAAGTATATAGTCGAAGCCTATCTTGACGATCTTACTACTCACTCCCATTGTAAATGTGTTGAACCTGCACATAATAGATATATCTAGAAAATACTACACATATTTGCAAAGAGAAATTGAGAAAGAAGAAGGAAGATAGAAAGAATGGAAGAATTATCATTAACCGTATTCCACACTGAAAGGGTGAATAATTTACAATAGATATAGGATAGATGAGTAACTAATGAGCCATAGTTGTGGTCTAGATTGATTTGGACACACACTAGTAGTTACAAGAGTAAACTTCCACCTAGTCTACTCTCTCAAGCAATTATGGGAGTGAATTGCCACCTAGCTGAGTTAACTAGTCAACTAGTCTTCAGTTAGCTGACTGAATAAAGAGTAGTGAGTTGGTGATGATCCCAATGTTTCATGGTGACAAAACCAATGCAACATCTAAACTCAACTCAACTACTCAAACCGAAGTGTCAACTGAAAGAGAATATTCTCCAGGTGGAATATTCTCCCCTAAAATATAGGAGACTAGATAATGACTAATTATGACTAATAAACAAGGAATAACCTTAGGAAAAATAAATCCTAGGTGTCTGTGAAGTAACTCCAACACCCCCCCCTAAACATTACTATGGGGAAAATAAAGAATGGAACCCAGCTACGAGGCCATGTTAGGTACCCAAATACAAAAGATACACTGAACTAAACGAGGAAAGAGGGAAAACCGCATGGGAACAAACCTCCCCCCAAATAACAATGCATAAAATAAAAAATGAGAAGGAACAAAAGGCAGTTGCTAAGCAACGATGTCCTTCACTACAAGAAGACCTTGCAATGGTGCAAGTTTGTGATCTTTGAAGATTTTGTTGAAGATGTATATGTCTACATGGATCTGATCAAGTATATGCATCATTGATATTTTCACACATATCCACTTTATTTTCTTGTAATGAATAATATCCAAATAAATTTTGGATGAAATTTTGAAAACCGTACGGTCGTTTCCGAAAAAATGCTGAAATGTTGTTGATTTTGAAATGATCATAACTTCACTTTTCAGACTCCATTTCCGATGATTTGTTTTTTGAAATTGGATATTTTCCCGAGAAGAATTCAAATATCCAATTTGTTTCAGCAAATTGTGATCAGAAAATATAAAAATGGAGTCTGATGTGCGTGGCTCCCTTTTTGACTCCTTAGATGAATGCATGGTGCATGCAAAAGTGTCTGCATGTGACTCCTGATATGCATGCCATATATATTCCACATGAATTTCAGAAAACAAATCTGAAATGGATTAGACATCATCTTCAATTAATGGAATACAAATTTCTGTACACACTTGTGTAGAAGGCTCTTCAAACTGAGATTATTTATCTTCTAGTGGTTTTTATACATTCTCTATCTTGTCAACATTTTGCATGCATTCTTCCTTATTCCCAAATAGGACCTCCAATCTTGTCCATAATTAATTTCGAGTCGATCCTTGTGATTCTTCATATACTTGATGGAAAAGTTTGGGAGAAACAGAAATGCCGATACTTCCTATGGCCATATCTTGTCTATTGAGAAAGTCATTTTTCTCATCGACAGAATAAGGCTCTACTTCCATTGCCATAGTAATTTGGTACAAGCCTCTGCATCTAAGATGAAGCAGAATTTTTGGCTTCCATTCCAAATAGTTATGAGGCATGAGAAGTATTTTCGGCGAATAATCTATCTTTTTGTTGTCTTTAATCTTTTTTACCTGTAAAAAATGATTTGGTGTAGATTTTTATTAGTAGTCCATCAGATCTGATACCATGTAAATGTGTTGAACCTGTACAGAATAGATCTAGCTATAAAATACTACACACATTTGCAGAGAGAAATTGAGAAAGAAGAAGCAAGATAGAAAGAATGGAAGAATTATCATTAACCGTATTCCACACTGAAAGGGTGAATAATTTACAATAGATATATGATACATGAGTAACTAATCAGCCATAGTGGTGGTCTATATTGATCTGGACACACACCAACAGTTACAAGAGTAAACTGCCACCTAGTCTAGTCTCTCAAGCAGTTACATGAGTGAACTGCCACCTAGTTGAGTTAACTAGTCAACTAGTCTTCAGTTAACCGATTGAACAAAGAGTAGTGAGTTGGTGATGATCCCAATGTTGCATGGTGACAAAACGAATGCAAAATATAAAATCAACTCAACTAGTCAAACTGAAGTGTCAACTGAAAGAGAATATTCTCTAGGTGGAATATTCTCCCCTAAAATATAGGAGACTAGATAATGACTAATTATGACTAATAAACAAGGAATAACCTTAGAAAAAATAAATCCTAGGTGTGTGTGAAGTAACTACAACACCTGTAAGAGATTAGATCAACCTAAGAATCTTTGGCTAGTTTTTGAAAGATTTTGTCATTATTGCATCTAGTTGAACCCTCATAAATGCATATTTTGCGTTAGGTCAAGTTGTCTTCTAGGATTTTTAGTCTCTGAGACTGGGATCATGGTAGATATGTTAAAGGTTGAGTAAATACTTCGATTACCTCCCACACAAACTATTCGACAAGTTCAAGGTTTACAAGGGAAAGATAATTTTTTACGACGGTTTATTGTGAACTATACCAATATTACGAAGGGTTTGATGCATCTCTTGAAGAAGGAAATCCCTTTTATCTGGGATGAGTGAGCCCAGGAATCCTTCGATGCTTTGAATAAAGTCTTGGTATCGACGCCTATTCTGAAGTTTCCAGGCTACAATATAGATAAATTTATTTATGTCATCATGTCTGAAGAGACGATTGCTATGGTATTGGTTCAGGAGGATGGTGATCTCCGTGAGAATTTCATTTACTATCTTAGTCAAAACTTAGTCGGTCCTGAACTCAAATATTTTCACGTTGAAAAGATAGATTAGGTTGTCGTTCACGTATTCCAATGGTTACGACATTATATATTTCTTTTTAAAACTACTGGTTGCTGATGTCAATCCATTTCAATACGTCCTTCCCAGGTGTATCATAGGGGGAAAGTACAATAAATGGATTGTCATTTTGCAATAATTTGATCTCGATTTCGCTTCGACGAAATCCAAGAAATCACTAGTCTTTGCAGATTTAATATCTAACTTCCCTCAATTAGACGGGGATGTTATCCATGTTGATTCATTTGTGGATGAACACATTTTATTTGTCTCGTCGTCTGGCCCCTGGTATGGAGACATTGTTCTCTATCTTCAAACTTTGAAGTTCCCTCAGCAGCTCTCGCGAGATGACCGACAACGTATATGATACCAAGATAAGAACTACCTTATCATCGATTAAACTTTGTATCGTCAAGGAGTAGACAATATCTTGCAACGTTGTTTAACTCATGAAGAAGTCGAGTCTATTCTAAACGATTTCCACAGTGGGTGTTGTGGTGGTCATTTATCCAGGCTTGCAACAACCCATAAAATTTTGTGAGTCGGTTATTTTTGGTTGTCTTTCTTTAAAGATTTCATTGAAGCAGTTAAGAAGTGTCACCCCTCCCAGGTGTTCACTCAGAAAATGCGCTCGCATCCAGCCCCCCTCCATCCATTCATTACTATCAGTCCCTTCACCAAGTGGGGGGTGGATTTTGTGGATCGAAACCCAACTTCTATTGGGGGGCATCAACACGTTATCGTGGGCATAAAATACTTTACTAAGTGGTTTGAAGCCATACCTACAATTAAATTTGATAGGAAGACTTATTCCTTCTTCGTATTCAATCAAATTATAGCTAGGATCGGAATCCCGAGTGAGATTGTCACTGATCATGGAAGTCACTTTCAGAATGAAATGATGGAATAAATAACATCTAAACTGGGGTTTAATCATGGTCATTCTTCCCCTTACTACCCCCAGGAAAATGGACAAGTAGAGTTCGTGAACAAGTCTCTCAAGACCATTTTGCAGAAAACTATCAGCCAAAGAAAATGTGACTGGCATATCATGCTATATCCCACACTTTGGGCATACCAAATCTTAGTCAATAATTCCACTGGTTTTTCTCCTTTCTAGTTAGTACATGGTGTGGAGTCGATATTACCTATTGAATGTTAAATCCCTTCTCTTATATTTGGATTTGCGCTTCTACCTGACAGTTCTAATGTCAAACGACTCCTTGTACACCTAGAGAGTCTGGATGAGCAGCGTCGAGACACCTCTAGGTCTATCGAAGTGAATAAAAGATGTGTCAAGGTCAAATACAATAAGTCTTTCTGTCATCGGTTGTACACTGAGGGTGACTTGTTCCTTTTATATGATCAATCCAAAGAATGACTAGGGGAAGGAAAGTTCAAACCCATGTGGCATGGTCCCTATATCATGCGACATGTCTTAGAAAAAGGAGCCTATGAATTAGCAGATTATGAAGCGAACATGTTGGCTAAGCCCAGGAATGGGTTGTATTTAAAAAGATATTACTCTTGAGCCCCAAGCTTGGGCATAACTCTTTGTATACTAATGTAATTTAGTTTATATATCTTTTCCCTTTATTTTTTTGTCTTCAGCTTGCTTATTGATTTTTCCCTTGGTTGGTAGATGTCAACAGAGTCTTTGGTCTACTTAGGATTCATAGACAGATCCATTCCTCATACACAAAACTTGGCTTCCTCCACTTGGGTTGTTTACTCACCTGAGGGTCTACTCGTTTCTTCAGGTGGCATATGGTTAGGGCCATCCACGAATAATGTGGCTAAATATAGCGATGTTATAGAAAATTTCCGTGATGCCATTTTGCATGGTATTCACTCTTTGGAGGTTCGCCTAGATTCCTAGTTAGTAGTATGTCAGTTGAATGGTAGTTATCATGTGCATGAACCTATGTTACTCCAACAATTTCTATGAGTATGAATTTTAGAACAAAAATTTGATTTTAATACTTATCATCACATACTTAGGAGTTCTAATTATGTATCCGATGCATATGTTAATTTCATTTTAGATTGGAATTTGTCACATAACTAAAGAAAAGAAAACATTATTATCAATGTACACATTGCAACATAAGTAAAGCCGAATGTTTTTATATATATTTCAAAAAACTATGATGTTTATAGTACAAAATTGGGGCTAACACCCTCAATACACATATATAGTCGATCACACAAAAGTCATGACATCTACGCCTGTGGCACCAGATGAGTGTCATGATGGAAAAATACGGTGTTTGCGAGACGCTGAAAGAGTCGCACCCAAGCATGGGGAATGCCTACCACCTATCATTGTATAGCCTTTGACAGAATCCTTTGTGTCAAATGAGAAAGGTTTCCCTGCACGTTTTGAAGGACTCTCTCTGCATCTCCTCTCGTTGCCTCATCTCCCCGATGCCTTCGACAATGTCATGGAATTTCGTCTGGTCGTCGTGGACCTATGTCTACATCACATACATGTCTAATTAGTACTTAAACATCATCCAAAAATATTTTTGTTTCCCTATATAAAAATTCAAAAAAATAAATTATTTAAAAAAATGTTGACATACTTATGTCACTGTTCGCAGTCCCTGGTGGTAACAGGATGTTAAGGTTCCCTCTAAAATCGATCCCTATGTAAGGGTAGTCATCTAGAGCTATTATCTATCGTCTCCACTAGTATAAGAAGTGATCGTTGTAGGGTGTGGGAACCCTACCTTGCCCCTATTTTGTCATCACCTCGGTCCACCGCTCCATGGTTGGATCATGAGTTCCATGCAGAATGATCTCAACCCTAGGTCCCAAACCTAGAACCCGCTCGAATAAAAAACTACACAAGAAAGAAAACCAAAATTTCCTCTTATACCATGTTTTCATTCTGTCAATTGGCTCTTCATGTTATCCAGTAGTGAGGTGCACCAGTCGTACACCATGGGTCTCAGGCACTCTACCAAGTAGAACATAAGAGACCTCGATTCCTGGTGCAAAGAGGTCGATCCTGTGATCCATGTCAAAACGAGGACAAAAATATTGAGGATTAAATTGTTTATCACTCGAATGGGGAGTTGACTCACAACCTTCTCAGTCCCAGCAACACAATGAGCGTCTATGTATTCCTTTATTTTCATACCGCTCCCAGCTGCCCAGGATTTGAGGTTCACCACCTCACCTCAACGCGACAACCCCTTCAAGAAATAAATGTCCTCGACACCAATCCTTAATGGTTTCCCATCAAGGTTGAAGCTCTCACTATCTGGATCCCAGTAATCCACTAGCAATTGTAGAAATCTCACTTGGGCCCAAAACTTACACAACATGCATCTCTTCAATGCCATTTGGGCCCCTGGATCTCTTTCCACAACAACCTCTACCTCCTCATGTTACCTTTCACTCCACTCTAGCACCATCCCGCAAGAGAAAAATCCTTTTTTGAGTTAGCAATCAATAAAAAACAATGTTTACGGACATATACGTGTTTTTTAGTTTTCACAGTCGCATATAGGGACGAGTATACACTGGATTTGTTTTAGAGATGCGTGCATAATCATTCGTATATGTGACCCGATGAACGGTAGCCCACGTACACCTAAATTTATAATTTTCACCCTAAATAACTTAAAAAATGAAACCTAAATACAAAATCTAATCCACTAAAAAGAAAGAGGAGAGGAAGAGGAATTACCTGGTCCAAACAGTCATCGATTCCATCACTCGTAGCTCACGTAGTCACCAGTTCAAGTTCGGAGGTAATTTGGTCCAAAGTCCACTATTTGGGTAAAAAATACAAATGGTATAGTAAATTTGTTTTTTTTTACTATTTATAGGAAATTTTTACCCACTTTGCATAGTTTTGGATAATATTTTTTCCTAATGGCCTAATACGACATTGGATTGAGTTGGTGTTTGTAGTTTTATGCAGGGACTCTTGTGGTTTTAAACGTTATGTCTCTCATTCATAACTTTGGATAGATATTTTCTCTACCCAACATATAGGATAGGTATCCATTCCATCATGCACACTTTCATCGTCCTATGAATGTAACTCATATGCCTTAGGTACGAACCCATTTTATAGTGACACAGAATGGTCTGTCAGTGACTAGAAGTGTCGTTATCAAATGGAAGAGACTTACCAAACATGGGTACCCTAGTCAAATCCTCTTATTTATTCGGTGCCCATGCAAATATTTTTTCTGTAGGACTGGGAGTCTCTTGTAGCTAATACATGGCTTTATGTTGAACCTCATTTCTCACTCATAAACATGATGACCTATACCTAAAGGAATCCCAAGCAAGTTTGATTTAAGCTATTTTTTGACTCGTTTTCAAAAATATTGCCAACTGAACTTGTATTTTTCACACTCGTACATTGGATTTGAAAGGACATCTATTTGGTGCAATTTTATCCATTTTTCAAACAAAGTAGACTAAGATTACGAAAAAGGACATTTTTTGGCGTTAAGTTTTGATTGCATCTCATGCCCTTTCTTGCAGTATTGAGCCTATTATCAGTTCTCTCTTTGTGTTATAAACCATTTACCTCATCATTTTTGCATCCTCAACCATACAGAGCCTTGTTTATATCCTTCGCATATTGACACCCTATACCCAAGAGGGAACATTCCCCGAGGTGTCCATCTCCCGCATGCACCTCCTTGAATTGAGCATAGGTATGTTCCACTTCTAGAACTAGTTTTTCTTACTTGCTACACTTTTTTCATCCTCTATATCATAGGAGTATTACCTTATATTGGTAGCAGTTGTGTCACCTTTGAATAGATCAAAAAAAAATTGAGTCCACTTGTCATCATAATTTTGGTTTTAGCATTACCTTAGGAAGATGAGCTTGTTACATAGAGTTTACTCCTGCGACTGGTTACTCTTCCAGTCCCTATGTAGACTTTGATTGATGCCTCCTACATCTCAAGGTTTCATTATTGAGTCTATGCTACAAGAGTCTTCCATATGTCTCATGCTCTTGTTCAAAGGATGTTTATCAACCTGTGTCAGCCCTTCCTCGGAACTCTTGACTTTGCACGAGTCTATCTCAAAACTACATGAAGTTGTAGTCCTATTGGGTAGCTTAGTCCTACTTTCCTCATTGGTAGGTAACCTTGAACTCAACAGTTGACATTTCATCATTTTTCGTTGACTGGGTGGTTTATGTTGTGTTCGACGAAAATAAAAATATTCACACATCGGGATTCGTGCATTGTCTTGGATACCATTAGCCCTACTGGTGGTTTCCTCACCTTTGTCAGAAGTTTTCCTCATGGGATGATATTCATAGGGTATTTTTTGTGTATCAATTGCACCTGGCACATGTAAAAGACACACAAGGTCGTTGGTTTGTGAACATGTTCTTCGTCTGATTTCCTCCAAATCATCAAGATCCTAATTTGTACCTCATGCTGAATGATGAGAGATTCCTTAATGCTCTCCTTTTAGCAGGTCTCCTTCCATCGACTTCAAATCATCTATTCTGGAGACATACTTAGAGTCCTATGAGTACCTAGAGGTTTGCAGTCATTAGTAGCAGGTTCTCTCACCGTCGACAGTTGGGAATACATCAATGTCTCATGATAGATGGATTCTTCTAGTGTTCAACCCCGACTCTTTTATTCACACTTGTAAGAATGTACTCAGTGCCTTGATACCTACTTTTATCATCGGTAGGTTGTCTCGCGTTTTTTAATGGTATACCTCAATGATCGGTAATCAAACTAACTCACATTGTGTTCGACCTCAACTCATTTCTTCACACAACATAGAATTTCACCTTTGGCATATTGTGTAGAAGACTTGAAGACATCAGTTTATAGTCACATCTTTCCTGAGTTGTTGCTACCTTTCATTGGACCAATGCCTATGTGACTTCAGTGATCATGGGATATTATATTTTACTCCATTGTATACAGATATATTCAAATTGATTTTGAGACTAGTTTTACTGGGCCTTGTTCGTGACTATGAAAACCCTTGGCATGTAGCCACCTTTGTATTTCCCATTCATGGTCATGGAAAACTGTTTGGTATATTTTCACATCTATCTGCCGTGTAATTCAAATTGGTAGCCATGTATGCAAATTTAGTACAGATTGTAATGAGAAACTAGTTCTTCCAACTGGGTCCCCATTACTCCACTTCTGGGTTTTATAATGTATTTCAGCCATCGCAGATACTCCTCTAACCTCACACATTAGGGGCATCTGTTATAGAAATATTTTCCTCACCCTTGGCATACTTTCAGAGAGGGCCTTTTTCCATTTCCCTATGCATACTTGAAGTCACTTTTTTCAAATCCCGGAGCTAAAAACATGATTTTTCCACATATACACGCCTTGCCTATATTACAACATGCGTATACGCAAGTTGCACCACTACAACTAGTGTACATCGTGATTTCTACCCAAAATAAAAAAATGGTGTCAAGGTTCCATATAACGTCACAAGATCTATGATCCTTGGCCTTCCATATACTAGAAACATTCCAAATCGACCCTTTGGTTCCACTTGAAGGCTACAAATGGGCCAAATCCAAGATATGGAAAAGAGGAGAAGAATTCAAGTTTGAGAGAAAAGTTACTATGGAAAAATTATTTACTTCACATTGAGTCTGCATCCCTTTTTCCTTTAAGTCTGAACACATTGTTCAACCCCCAAGCTCTTCCCTTATTGACCGATAACTTCATTGTCTCTCTTATATGAGCTTTCCTTTGGTGGGGGATTGAAGTGGTGGAGGCCCAGTTGGAAGGAACTTAGTTTCTTGTTTCTGAACCATGTTGACACAAAAGTTTGTAACTAATTCACTTCTTTTGATTACATCTTATTAGAAATACATCTTAATAAAAATACTCTTTTGTAACTCATTCACTTCTTTTGTTTACATCCAATTAATATCTTGTGAATATTTGAATTGTTATTCCATGGGCGTATTTGTTATTAATATTGATGGATTATTCTATTGAATGTGATAACATTATATATTATCACCACATTCTTGTGTTTCTTGTTTTTTGAGGACTTGTTGCAGGTATATCGCCTTGCGTCAAGTGCTCAATGATGGACTTCATCGAACGTCTAGACGAGGTATATATTTTATCTTGTCTTGCTAGCATATTTGTTTATATAGAATACTTGATATTAGAGTTGATTTGTACAGTCATTTCCGTCTATTATGGTTTACCCCTAGCCATAGATAGATTTTCCTCATAACAAGAACATTGTGTATTATTTTCAGATCTTTATTCATTACAGGTACATAGTTATGATTATTTCAAGTTAGGGTTGTTGACTAATCCAAAACTAGTCACATGAGACTAAAGTAAAGTTTGATGAAAATGCTAGTCTCTTTTTGTTAAAGTTAAGAAAGATTTGCAGATATGTGATTATATACGCCAGGTCTTACAGAGTTACAAATTAAATTTGGATGATGAAATTGATGAGGGATTTTGGTTGCGATACATGTTGGGTACATGGTTGAGACAAGTAGTTGATGAGTTGGCACATACATGAGGTGTACAGTTGATGATGTTGATACATCTTGATGAGTCCTAGTTTATGTTTATTTGATGCATTATTGGTACATATTTGGTGCATGGTTGATGACCTCGTTGATGGTATAGGTTCAGGTACAGGTTGGTGCATGGTTGATGCACTTGTTTATGGTACATGTTGATTACAAGGTGGTTATGGCACAGGTTGGTTATGGTTTGTTTATGGTACAGGTTGATTACAGGTTGTTTGGTGTAGGTTTATTGGTATAGGTTTACAACAGTATATCTCATAGTAATAGTGTGACAGTGGTTCCATCATTCTACTTCTACATCAGGGTAGTTGGACAGGGCAAGGAAAAATGGTTGTATCCACCTTTTGGTTGTAGCCAGAGAACATAGGGGATTGTAGCCTCCTTCTAGTTGTATCCAGAGAATTGGGGAGTTGGCACTTCCCTCAGGTTGTATCCTGAGAAACTAGGGGGTTGGAGCCTCCTTCTAGTTGTAGCTATAAAAGAAAGGAAGTTGGTGCTTCTAATGAATGTAATTCTTAAATACATATAAGAAAAATAATTATGTGATTTTCTCCCGCTTTGGGTTTCCACGTAAAAACATTGATGTACTTTGTATGTGTATGATTGCTCATTTGTTCATTGTTTATTTACTCTACAACTATTGGATGATAATGCTACATTGATATAACACTTTCATTTTATGGTTAAAAAGGATTAAATTGGTCTATTATTGATTCACCCCCCCTCTTAGTAATCCAACATTTATACCCTTTATGTCACTTATTTTTAATATTAGGGCTGACATGTAGTTTTTGATTCAATTCACATTGTCATCTTCAAAAATTCATTTGTCCCCAATAGTGAGGATCCATGTGACGTGTCACATACCACTGGAAGTGGCATGACTTATACTATACATCCATGGGTGTTGTATCTACATGTGTAATTTCCTTTATGTATATCTACTTCGATCAACTGTTGGGTCCAAATTTCAATGGCTAGGGTTGACATCAATGACAATAACCAATAACTAGGGTTGACATCAATGATAACAACCAATCTTCCAACAATCTACCCATTTGTAATTGATGGAAGCACACATGCACCCCTTGTCATCCTGATCACAATTTCTCCCCCCCTTCGACAACAATGGAAAATGGTGGGGCTTCTCCCCCTGAGTTCAATGGCATAAGGTGACCTTCTTTGGGGCTGCTCCCTCATAACATGTGGCACTGAATAATACTTCATCCTTGTTTTTGGTCTTTGGGAATTTTTCTTCCTTAGAATCCTTTTTCATGGATCCTTTGTTCTCTCTCTTCTTCATGTCTAGGACGTATATGTTCTCTGGTCTTATTGTTGCAGTTGCAACCAATCTTATTGAGTTCTTTTCTCTAATTTTACATTTTTGAGAGCCAAACGTAAGAGTGTGTCCTTGATCACATATTTTTCTAACACAAAGGATATTATGCTTCATATATTCAACCAATAGGAATTTTCTTTCTTTTACATTTTCACTTCCAAGATTTACAGTCCCTTTTCCAAGTATTTTGGTGGATGATTCATCTCCAAATGCAACATTTCCACCCTTTTTCTTCAATATGACAAATGTTCTTTGATCTTCAGTCATATGAGATGAGCACCCACTGTGTATGAACCATTCATCTTCTTCTTTTCATTCTTCAGCGACCAGGCTATTCAAAAATTTTCATTGTGTGGAATTTCTTTCCTTTACCATGTTATAGTTGGTATGGGGATATTTGGCATAGGATTATCTTCCTTCATCTCTCTGCAATCTCATTCTTTGTGACCAATATTATTGCACTTGTAGCATACAATATTTTGATCCATTAATGGGTCAAATGGATTATAATTTTTGTTGATAGGTCTGTGAACATTTCCATATATACTATTTGCACCATTCATGTATCTTCTGTAGTTATTCCTTTCATTTATTCTACAATTGATTGCCTTGTGTCCAAAATTTCCACAAGCATAACAATGTCCAAAAAAGAAATTTTGATACCTGGGAGTAAGTGATTTTCTTTTTGGTGTGATCCATCTGGGTTCACGATCTATTCTTATGTAGTTTCCTTCATAATGATTGCTTTCATACCTAATGGAAGAGGATCTTCCTGATGTCTCATTCCTTTTGAATTCTGGTCTTCTATCTTGTTATTCAACTTGTTATGGAGTGTTGGTTTCATCCTTTTCATCTTCCTTCTCTTGTTTTGTTGTCTTCAAACTATAATTGTATCCTAATCATGTCTTGTCGTTCGTATATATTTGTCTTCTAAGGATCTCATCTAATATTTTAGTGCTTTTTTCAAACTTCTTCAACTTTTCTATTATCAATAGTAGCTCCCCTTTTGTGTGATCCAATTCTAATTTCAATTTCTCATAATCTTCTAATTTTTTCTTCAAGCTATCAATGGTCTTTTCAATCTTGTGATTCTCTTCTTCAAAACTACTCAATTGACCTTTTAGTATTATGTTTGTGTTTCTAATCTTGTTGTTTTCATTTTCAACGTGCTTCAACTTTTCAAGATTCTCATATTCTTGTTCACTCTCTATGTTCTGTTTGTATCCGCAAAAGGAATCGAGGTTGGTTTCTTCATCTTAATCTTCTTCATAAATTATTATTCTTCCTTAGAACTCTTGTTATCATCATCCTGGGTTTCTTGGGTTATGAAGAGGACTTTTCCTCCATCATTATATTCTTCATCACTTTCATCTGAGGAGGTATCATCATCCTTGGAGTAGAAGCTCTTTTTATTGTTGATGCTTCTTTTTTTATAGTAGCATTTTTCAACAATATGTCCTATTCTACCAAAGTTAAATCATTTGATAGGAGACTTACCTTTGTATCTGTTGGTTCCCTTCTGGATCCTTCTTACAAAATTTTATATTTCTTCATCAAAGATGGTATCCTTGTATTTTGTCTTCTTTATGGCTTTAAACGCCACTTCATTGTTTGGTTGGTCACTTTCTATACTTGTTCCCATTTCATATGCTATAAGATACCCATGTAATTCATCCATTGTCATTTTGGTCAAGTCCCTAGTTTCTTCAATGGAAGAGACCTTAACATCATACTTCAAGAGAAGTGATCTCAACACTTTTTGTACAACCAAGGATTCATTAAGCTCTTCAACTAAACCTCGGATAACATTAAAGACTTCATCAAATCAAAGAAAATAGGTTGCAATATCTTCCTTTTCATCCATCTTCAAATTTTCAAATTCTTCTCTACGTCGTTTAAGCTTGACCTGCTTAACTTTTGGATCACCTTCATAGATACTCTTGAGTTTTTACAATACCTCTTTTGCATTTTTGCAGCCCATAACTTTGTTAGCAATGGTTGGTGCCAGTGCTCCTAGAATAACATGTCTAAATTTTGAATTAAAACTCATAAGCTTCTTCTCATTTGGATCGGTTGGAGAATTCGTTGGGACTACATATCCATTTACAACTGAGTACCAAATGTATACTCCCAAGTTGTAAGGTAAGTTTTCACTCTATCACTCCAATATGAATAATTGCTTCCATCAAATCGTTCAATATCATTTGGAATGTTCTCATGGTCATCCATTTCTTCTAAGGATTTTCCTTCCCGTGGTTAAATTGTTCTGAAGGTAACCTGCTCTGATACCAATTGTTGGAAATAGTGAGAGGGGGGTGAATCAATATTTAGAGAAATTAGTATTTTTTGAACTTGTACTTCAATCATATCATGTATTCAATTTATATCCAATCAACAATGAAGACTACCCAATGAACAATGAAGAATAGTATAAGAGATACACCAATACACCATGCACAATATATACAAAGTAATAATGTATTA
The DNA here is from genome assembly GCA_009831015.1 of Picea engelmannii. NCBI lineage: Eukaryota > Viridiplantae > Streptophyta > Pinopsida > Pinales > Pinaceae > Picea > Picea engelmannii. Next base: position 2,288,397 of record ML776752.1, on the reverse strand, counting down.
TTGTTCAAAGGAAGTAATAAATTCCAAAGGTAGCTACAACTTCCAAATATAAAGGGATGGATAAACCTTCCAAAGAAATATACAATCCTCCAATATCAAGAGAGGGTTGACCTCTCCATCCTTGTCCCTTCCTTCCACCCAAGAATATAAATCCTACATGTTCTCACTGTGATAAGAAACTACATGATGAGAAGCATTGTGGGAAGTTGCATCTAGAATTGAAACCAAAGAGGGCTCAACATAACAAGGGTAAAAAGAAGACCACGACCATAGTTCAGGATCTTGGATCAGATTCTAAGGATGAAAATAAGGTTACAACTATGGACACCAAAGGTAAATCTTATATTCCAAGTTTTAGTTCATGTACTTCTTTTTCAAAGTATAATGTAATTTCCAATGGAAGGAAAAAAAAAGACTTGTTTCATTTATGATTTATATCAAAGGACACTAAGATTGATACAATTTTTGATAGTGGATCACAAGTAAATATTATTTGAAAGAAATTTGTTTAGAAGTTGGGACTGGAAACTAGGCCTCATTTGAGACTGTATCCTTTGGGTTGTATTTGTGATAATTCCCAGGTACAGGTAACTAAGCAATGCAAATTACGGTTTTATATCACACCTAGTTTCATTGATGAGGTAGAGTTAGACATGGTTCCACGTGAAATTTGCACGATGGTTTTGGGAATTCCATACTTGTTTGACAAGAAGGCCATTTTCTATAGGGAATAGAACAAGTATCATATTTTCAAGGAATGGATTGAGATCGTAATGACATCTCATCATATGAAGACTAATTTGATAGTTATCACTATAGCGCATGCAAAAATTCTACTTAATGCTAGTATCCAAGATCCAAATTTACAACCTATGGTTGAAAGAAAAATAGGTCCTTTGGTTGATGTTGTTCCTATTAACAATGAAACATATGTTGATGGTTCATTCTCTGGTTGAAAGAAAAATAGGTCCTTTGGTTGATGTTGTTCCTATTAACAAGGAAAAATATGTTGATGGTTCATTCTCTTTCACATGTGTATATTCAATTTTGTTGTTTCATTTTTTACTAGTCAGTGGAGTATGGTTAGCTACTACAAAAATGAATGGATGAGTTTGTGAATTTAAGGGAATGGTTAACTTGGTCAACAAATTTGTTTTAGTTTTCATTATGGTTGTGATGGGTCAGGTTCTCATAATCTAAGAAACAAATATGGATGATATTGGACAAGTGAGACAACAATTCCCTCACTTTATTTCTGAATGATCCATACTTTTGGAGGTATAAAAGTTATTCAGTGGGGAGGTGTGATCCAGGAGGATATGGAATGCTCGAAGAGATCCAAGAGGATCCAAAAATACTAAAAAAACTTATCTTCTCAAATTATTCTTAAAATAAATCTAATTCATATATCTTAGTGATACCTTTCCAATGGTGCAAAAATCACCTCAAACAGGTGTCGTATGAGAAAGTTATAATCGTTTAAAGTTGGAAAAAACAAATTAAATGGGGGTGCCATGTGGTAAGCCCACAGGATCCCACATGGTCATCCATACAAATGACATGTTGATTGTTAGACAATTGGCTTAGGTTGTGTTGACGGGCGAAATTGACCGTCCGTCAACTGGGAGAGTGGAACCGGTCCGGGGTTGTCTAAATAACCCAAGCCGTTTGGAATGGACCACCCTGACGAGTTTAACGGCTCCGTTGGCCTCTCTAAGGTCTTCTATGAAAACCAAAGAGAGA
>ML776752.1:2248848-2267602 GCA_009831015.1 Picea engelmannii | reverse complement strand
TATATATATATATATATATATATATATATATATATATATATATATATATATATATATATATATATATATATATATCTGTGTGTGTGTGTGTGTGTGTGTGTGTATTGTTAATATTTCAAGAGTGAGCGAATTTAATCGTCCATAGATACATGAAATTGAAAACCTTGGACAAAATCATTTTAGTTTGTTGTTTTTATGTAAAAGATCAACAACATGGTTAACTCAGATATGTCTCATTATTTAGGTTAAATCTCATTCTATTGAAAAGAAGACCATGAAATGTTTGTAGACCGTGAAATGTTGCAGCACTGAAGGTTTCCACATTGGAAAGGTGGGTTTATATTTCTCTATAATAAAGATTATATGTTTAGAGCTTTGTGGTGAAAAGAATATTGGAAAGTCAATCAAGTGTTTGAGAATAGATGATGGAAGTGGGTTCACATCCGTGGAACTTGAAAATTATTGCAAGGAAGCTAGGATCGATGGGGCATGTTTAGTAACGCCAAGTTGCAACAAAAGTTGTTGGCAGAATCAATTGTGTTATTTGGTAAATCAGTCACCATCAGTTGCAAAAGATTGGAATATTCTAGAAGAGGTATGAATGGATCATCTTGCAAATGCTCAAATGTGGAAGTTTTTTGTTGTGATTCTTATGCGCTTATCAACGTTCTAAGTAGGACCCAGATGAAACAGGTACATCTTTATTGGTTATGGTGATGCTGTTTAGGGATATGGATTATGGGATCCTACTTCCCACAAAATCGTCGTTAACAAAGATACAATATTTGATGAATCTCCTCTCATAAAATCACACATAGTAAAAGATGAAAGGTACAAAGGATGAATGGTAGCAAAAGGGTATTTGGAAGGTATTTATTTCCATGAAAATTTTACTAGTTGTTAAGCTTGTTTCTATTCATGGTGTGTTACAACTAGTTGTGTTAATTTATCTTGATTTAGTGCATATAAATGTTAAAACAATTTTACATGGAGTTTTGGATAAGGATATGTATTTCGAACAGTAAAAAAGGTTAGTTCAGGGTCGCGATAAAATATTTGTTTGCAACCTCAAGAAGTCATTGTATGGCCTCAAGCTCGAGCAAGCAATGGAACAAGATGTTTTATTCCCTCATGGTGAGCCAAATTTTATAAGAAGTGAGTATAATCACTGTGTTTATGGTATATTCATTAGCTTGGTGTTATATGTTATGCTTATAGCAAGAAAAGGCATGGTTGAGATCAACAAATTGGCTCAATTAGCTAGGACATTTGATATGAAGGGTCGAGGAGAAGCTAAAACAAATTTTAAGCATGGATATACACAGAGACAGGAAATATGGTAATCTTTGGCTATGATAACATAAGTATGTGGAGAAGATACTCATGAAACAATATTAATAATGTGAAACCGGGAAATATCCATTTGGATTTCCATTGTAAGCTTTCTTTATATTTATGTCCCGGTAATGAAGAAGAAATGGGTTATATGTATCATATATCATATTCTATAAGGAATTTTGATGTATGGGATGAAATATTTAGATATTTCACATGAAGTTGGTGTTGTCAGTGAATACATGGAAAATCGAGAAAAATCAATGAAATGGGTTCTTTGGTATTTTAGAGGCAGGGGTATCACCTATAATGTTTGCAGTGATTTAGTATATTGTTATGTTGATTCACATTTTGCATAAGATTTGGACAAGAGATATACCTCAGGTCATATCTTGCATGAATGCAAGGATCTATTGGGTAATTTTGGAAAAGTGGATGATAAGGTGTTATGTGATAGTCAAAATGTTGTGCATTTGACAAACAATACAGTATATCAAAATTGGACACGACATTGTTTCTTATGACATGTTACTGATGAAGGTAGAGTATTCCATACTTGAGTAAATTGAGAAAACATGTTCACGAAAAGTGTATAGTTAGAAAACTTGCGGTGGTGTTTAGATTCTCTTGGCTTGTAAAAGAGGTGATGAATGGGATTGGGAAAGGTATTAGGTAAATTGCTGGCAAGGTGGAGATTGCTAAAATGTGACAACAATCAATTAAAAGAAAATGTAAAAACTAAAATTTACTTAAATGTAAATATTTTGTGATATTAGTTTACGAAACAGGTGGAGGTTTGTATAATGGGTGGTAGTTCTCGTAACTATGTAACTGTTCCAATATATATGTATATCTATGAAACCACAAGAAATTAATGAGAAATATCTTAGCAGGCATACATTCATAAGACACAAAGCCCAAGATGCATCTCTTGAGCTTTAGAGATATACATCTATCTTGGAACTGTTATATAGTTACGAGAACTACCAACCATTATACAAGCTTTCACCATTTTTGTAAACCAATATCACCAAATATTTACATTAGTAAATTTTAGTTTTTACATTTTCTTTTAATTAATTGTTGTAACATTTTAACATTTTGAATCAACAAGTTGTATATATCTTATGTATCTTCATAACAAATTTGTATCAATAATTTAACAAATTCATTTGTATATATTGCATTGTTTCTATAAAATGTTAATAATGCATTATTTTCTCCTATTTAATTTCAATAATTTCAATTTATTGGCACTCTTGTGAGATGATCAAGGTCCAATTTATTTAGGCACCGGGGAATTACCACTTTACCATTATTGTTTTTGAAACAAAATTGATATTATAAATAATTTTATAAAACAACATTTTGACTTACATACAAGATATCGGAACACATTATTAAGATACAATAAGAAGCCCTCCTTAAAAGTGGAGTAAGTCATTTTTATTAAGAATGTGATATTCTTTACGTTTGTTCATGTTTCTTTCTTGCCTTTTCCACAACGTTATCATTGTTGTTTATGTTTTCCAAAGCAAATGTCCTCGTAGTGGGTCCTACTACTATTTGAGTTTATGTAACGTAAAGATATGAGGTGTAAGTTGTTCTTGTTGTTGAAAGATCTGTAATGGGTGGTCGAAGAAGAATTCGTGTTGTTTATCTTTTCCATACGCACGCAAGCTTTCTTTGCCAAGCACATACAAATGTTAAGTGTTCATGTGGTGGGTTTTATTACTATTCGATTCTATGTATAATATAACTAGCACAGTCACATAATTGTGACTGATGAACGTTGAAAGGCATATGAAACGCGTAGACTGTGAAAATGCATGAGAAAAACGTAGGGATAAGGAAATTTGTGGTTAATAATCCAAACATGGTAATGTTAAACGTTAATCATTTAAACGTGGCAATCATATAATGTTATAGTAATTTCTTAATATGATTAGGTAAATGTTAAAAAGTAAACAGGTTAACAGATGCATTAAAAAATACAAGGAGATTATGAAGAGTAAATCACATTCATTGATTTGGGAGGACGACTAAGAATATTCCAACATCTTTAATTGTTAGCCATCAGATTAGAATTTTAGATTAAAAGATGATTAATTGTGCCCATTGCCAATAGGTATACACCTTTCGACGTAAAGATATGAGGGAGGTGTACATATCAATTTAGATATCAAATTATTCCTTAAGAGAGATCTTTACTACCTTCCCTATAAATGTAATTGTTCCTTATGTATTTGTATAACATTTTTTGTTTGTTAGTGAAACAAGAGACTTCGTGTATATAAAAATTTGAATACTAAAATTTATGGAGATGTACACATTCTATCTTCCTTTATATTTAAACCTATGACTACATAACAAAAACACATGTTCTTAATCATTAGGACCACTTATATATATATATATATATATATATATATATATATATATATATATATATATAAAAGTTGAATGTATTTATATAAGTATTCTTTGTTTGTTTGTTAGTGTGTCTCTTATGTGCGGAACTAGTCTATGGTCTAAGAAACCATGACCCAGGGGCATCTAAGCCATAAAAATCATCCAGCATGGGCCACACCAACCTTTAACATGGATGAATTTTTTTGGTGTCTCCTACTCACTACTGAGAGTTTTGAACCCCTCACTACTCACTACTCAATATTTTATTTTCTTTTAAATTTTAATTATAATTTTTTTTTATCTATTTGAAAATCAAATAAAAATTTATAAACAAAAAATTGTATTTGTATATTATCTAATACATTTAAAAAGAATAATTATTTATAATTAAAAAAATTAATTATTTATATTTTTATAATGATAATGATAATGGGTAATGTTCATTTAGATCAAAGTTTGTTTATGAGATTTAAAAAAAAACTAACTAATTACTTTTTTTACTTTAAAATTTTATTTATGTACTACACAAATTTTAAGAGAAACATTTTTAAAGCTCTATAGATTTGATGAGTAAAAAGGTTAGAAAACTAAATATTGTAAAAAATATTGAAACTGTGATTTAATGTGGGTGTATTTTCATATTCAACCCTCTTAATGTTACAAAATGATTTTTTTTTTGTACCCATGATGCTTTAAAAGTTGTCCAAAACCCTATTTCACTTTAAAGATAATAAGAATTTTTTCTTAACATTGTTGATTTTATTTTTTACTCTTATAAAAAAAATTATAATTATGTACAAATCTACGACTATAAATTACCTTTATTCTCTAAAATATTAAAATTTTAATATTATACTTGATTGTAAATTCACACACACACACAAACACACATACACATTTTATAATTTTAATTAAGATATGAGTCAGAGATAACAAGAAAAATAGCATTATTTCATTGAATGAAAATTATTTTTATTGTTATTTTTTGTTGGTGATGTACCTCAAACCACTTGAAATAATTTTCATATGGGATGGATGTGAAATTAAAATGATTAATATGTAATATGTCACATCCCTCGACAGTCTGCCTTGCCGAATCTTTTGATCGTGCACACTTGAGGGTGTGTGACACTGCAATGTTTCTCTCTGGGATGCTTGGAAAAACCAAGGATACTTCGTCGAGACTACACCTCTTCTCCTAGAGGATACCCATACCCCATTCTAGGTTGTCGATGAGCCACACTCCTACTCTAGTGCAACTCTTGTATACATAGAAAATTGTTAATAAATTAATTGTTAGTCATATAGAAGAACACATTCATGAAATGAAGATAACACTTGCAAAACAAACAAGAGAAACTGATATATAGTGTGGGTGACACAAACCATGACTAGCAACTGAAAAAGTATTTGTTATTGTGAAACACATGCAATATGAGCACTACCATCTCAGTTTACAACTGGTCTGAGTCACACGACTCACCTCACCTCAATAAGACACTCATACAAATATTTGTCACACAAAGAATCTCTATCAAAACCATCTCCGCAAAAGTTTTCACTACACCTCATACATGCCCTAAACCATAGACTTTTCATCTATTATTTGTTGCAAGGATTCGTATAGACCTGTGGTTCTATCTCCTAGCATTCCTCCTCAGACCTGGGACAATACTTCCTCCAAACTTAACCAAAAATAAGGTCACCGCAACTCTGCCCAAATAATCACCTCAAGGCAGCACAAGTCCTCCCATATCGAGCGACTTCGATCCTTGAGGGAGCTCGCCCCTCTTTGTCTAAGTATGTCTTAGAATCGCAGATTTTATATTTCACTTCTCATATTCAAATCTTCCTTCCTTTGTTTTCTGTCCTTGTTCTCTTATAGGGACTCCAAAGGTCACCATCATGAACCATCATTTTCTTTTGGGTTGTTGTGCCCCTTCACAAACCCATGTGTCCAAATGAATCATTGTGCCCCTTTGCAGACCCAATCACCCAAAATCATTTATGCACCCCTTCAAAGAATCAGTCCCAAACAAACCCATGAGTTCATCAATCATCGTGCCCCTTAGGACCGACGCACCCCAATATTGGTGTGCTCCATACTTGGGAAAGCCCCTTTGCGCATTTGCATGCCCAAGGTGCCCGCTTGCCTAATTAATGCAACACTTGGGTGTCAAAGAAACCCAACATTTCATCTCTTTGAGGACATGGGTGAGCATATTCCTTCCCATCTAACCAAATAATTTACATACTCCCCCACCTCTAGTAGTTTTCATCCTCGAAAACATCCTCAAAATATGTGATCTTTGCATGGACTCATGCATTGCATGGGATGGAAAGGAAAGGCATGGCATGGAAAGGAAAGGAATGTCATGGCATGCCATGGAAAGTTAATTCATGGCTTGGAAAGGCCAGGAAAGGCAAGTCATGTCCAAGAAAGGCAAGGCATGACATGGCATGGAAAGAAAAGGAAATGGATGGCATGGAAATATATGGCATGGCATGGCATGGAAAGTCAAGGCATGACATGACGTCACATGGAAAGGTAATGCATAGAAATGAAATGCAATCCATGGCATGAAAAGGCATGGCATGTCATGGCAAGGAAATACAATTCAAGGCATGGCATGGCATGTCATGGCATGACATGACATGGCAAGGGAAGGCAATTCTAGGCATGGCAAGAGAAGGGAATTCTAGGCATGGAATGCCATGGCATGGGAAGGTAAGGCATGGAAATGAAATCTAAGGCGTGGCATGGAAAGGCATGACATTAAATGGAAAGGCAAGGAAATGCATGGAATGGGAAGGCAAGGAATGGAATTAAAAGGCATGGCATGGCAAGGAAAAAACACTTCATTGGATGGAAAGAAAATTTGTGATATAAAGTTAAGTCATATGTTCCTAGATATTGATTTAGATATCTAGATATTGATTTACCTCTCAAACTCTACCCTCTTTCTTTAGATCAACCTCTAGCCACCATTGCTTCTCATGTTGAGGTTTCTCAACTAGATTTTATCCTCATCTCCTTAGTCAACAAATCTCCCACAATAGTATCATAATCAAGGACATATATCGATATAAATCTAATAGAGGTGATTAAATGATCCCAAGAATCTGGAAATGAACACAATAGTGTAACTTCCTTCTCTTCATCTTTGAATATGGAATTCATTCTAGTCAATTGACATGTAAGAGTATTGAAAGTATTTAAATGGTCAACATTTTTTGCACCTTCATTCATTCGCAAACTGTATAAATGCCTCTTCAGGTAGATTTTGTTTGTCAAGGATTTTGTCCTATAAAGGATTTCCATCTTACTCCATTAGCATGTTGTTGTTACCTCACCTGTGATATTAAACTAAATTTCATCTGCTAGACACAGACAAATGTTACAAAGATCTCTTGCATCTAGATCTTCCCAGTCCTCATTCGACATATATGCAGGTTTCTTTGACCTTCCCACCAATTCCTTTTGCAAACCTTGTTGTACAAGCAGATCCCACATCTTGATCTTCCATAGGTCAAATTTATTTTTCTTGTTGAATTTTTCCACCTCAAACTTTGAACTCTGTACTTTTTAAATTGACACAAACTCCCAAACCACAACTTGTAAAACTAAGATTTTAATATGTAGGAACAATGGTATAGTTTCAAGGTTAAAAACCAAAAAAAATAATTAAAGGTTTAAATCCAAAAAATATTTAATATATAATGTATACCTTAAAACATTTTAAGAAAATAAACGTCCACCTAAATTTTTTTTATAAGGACATCCACCCATATATTTATAAAGAAGATCACATTATAATGCGATCCTCTTATAAAGACGATTCTCTTACAATGTGATATTATTATAAAGGCGATCCTCTTACCTCATGTGCATAATTCGTACAAACTTTAATATAAATTTATCTCCATGGTTATCACTATCCTATCAAGATGTAGCATACGATGAGAACTAGTTATCGCTCATCGCGACCACGATGTGTAGTGATGATATTAATGTTATTGTGTTGATGGCACCCTCTATATGACATGAGGAGTGGTGATACTAGTTATATAGTATCCATATAACTATCCAATAAGATACTAGTTATCAATCTTAACAAAATCTTATATACTACTATATTAAGATACTAGTTATGCACCTTCTAGAAAGCCTTCTCACATTCATTACATCTAACTAACATAGTGAGTCTTTATTAATATAGTTGACCTGGTCCACCTTACATTGAATGACCACAATATCATATATTAAATGAATTCCACTAATAATACATAACCACATTCACATCGGGTACCTCCCAAGGTGCTCCATATTACCTCCCTAGGTATACTACATTCCACCCCCCTTCACATGTTTCGTCTGCAAAACACGAGAAGAAGCCGTACAATATGATCGGCTAAGCAATGTCGCCAACTAGTACCAAGTACGATGATACAGATTTAGGAGAAAAACAAACTAATTAATAGACTGAATACAAGAAACATAGAGATATGAAGAATAACACAAATATCCAGTGAACAATATCTTCTATTAAATAATGAAATAGGTCAAAACTGTAAAACTGTAGGACTGAAACACTTGCTCGAATGGTGGTAGTTATCTCTGAGAAGAGATGTGGCTTATACATGAATCTGTTTGAACACAATGGATTGCAATGATGCTCTAGAGGCCTTTTTGATATTACTCATGAACGTCAAAACCCTAGACATCCAAAAACCTAACCCTAGAAGGTGAAACACAAAACTTCATGTGGGCCCTATGGGTAAGTTGGTGTAATTTGGTACCTCAACTTCCAAGGGTCGTAATTTTTTCATACAACCTCCATTTTAGGCATGTGATATCCCATTGGAAAGGGATTTCAGAAAAATACACATTACGCCATCAAACTCTGACTCCGTCTATAATTTGACTATGGTGAGACAAAAAAACAATGTTTAGGGCCCCAAATCATCCCTAGAAGTTCAACACAATGTGATGAAATGAAAACATACAAAATAATCCAGTTGGATTAGGAGAGAGGCCACCCATATCCACCTGGAGGATGTTTGAGGCTTCATACTTCCCGAGAAATGTAGAACCCACAATTACAAAGTAGTATAGAAGAATGTGCTAAACAAAAACGGATATGAGGAGCCAGTTGGAATAGGTGGGTGGCCACCAATATCCACTGGGATCAATCCTCCCCCCTTAGGAAGCAATGGTCTCCATTGCCTTGAGTTCCCCCATCAGGTGAGGAAAATTATATTGGATTTGGCCCCGGGTGAGCCACTTGCCTTGGTGTAGTTGTTTCCCAACCTTGACAACCCGATAAAGCTGGATCCACTACTGGCGAGTTACCTTGACCTGTGTGTACAATATCTTATCATTGGATGCTTGTTCCATCCAGTCAAGGTTGAGCTATGTTGGTGTTAGTTGTTATGCGATCTAGGAGGTGTCCAATAATGGTGGAAAACATGGTCGAAGGAGGTCCACATTGAATACTGGATGAAGACCAAGGAAGGGTGGAGAGTTGAGCTCAAAAGAATTTCTACCCACATCCTTGGTGATAGTTTAAGGCCCATAATGAAGTGGTCGAAGCTTCGGATGGGGCCCAGTGAGACGATCCTTCTGCAAATGTAACCAGACTTTGTTGCCAACCTGAAACTGGTGTGGTACCCTCTGTTGATCATGACGCTTCTTGTACTTAGCATTTGATTTTTGCAAAATCTACTAGACCTATTGGTGGATGTGTTGAATCCACTCAATGAATCTAGTGTCTTTGTTGATCGCATACTGATCAAGGGAAGAGTATGTCTGTGTGGTGGAAAGAGGAAGTGCAACATCAATGGGTCCCAAGGGTTGGAATCCTAGACCCACCTGAAATGGGCTATGACCAGTGGAACTATGGAGATCTCTGTTGTAACTATGTTGGAAATATGGGAGACTCTCGTCCCATGTACGTGGATGCTTATAATTGTACATGCATAGGAATTGCACAATCATCTGATTGACGACCTTTGTTTGGCCATTGATTTGGGGGTGGAAAGCAGTGGATTTTATGAGCTTGGTGTCCAACAGAGATGAGAGACTCGACCAAAAGTTATTGAGGAACCTGTTGTATCGGTCGAAGATGATGGTCTGTGGTATCCCAAAGTGGACCCACACTCATTCGAAGTGGAGATTGGTAGTATCTACCACTCTGACATTGTTCTTACAGGGTTTGAGGATGGACATCTTCGAAAACCATTCAACGACCACAAACACGTAGTCATTTCCTTGCTTGGTGGATGACAAGACATACATGTAATCCATTGCGATGGATTCCCAAGGCTTTTCGGAAATAGGAAGAGGGGTATATAATCCTTTCTTCTTTATCGTTGGCTTGGAAATGACACAGGCAGGGAAATATCTGATATACTTGCTGACGTCCTGTCAAAGTTTTGGCCAATAAAAATGTTTCTGAAGAAGGAACACAGTTTTCTCTATGCCAAGATGTCCTACCATCCGACTATAGTGGGATTCCCAAATAAGATTTGCATGCTCGCTTGTAGGAATGTAGATATGGCCCAGGTGGCATAATAGTCTGTCCCGAATGTTAAAATTAGTGACAGTTGCACCTGTACCCAAGAACTGATATGTGGTGGCGAAGTTTGGATCTTGATGATAAAATTGGGGCCACTCAAATGCTTCATGTCCACAAGAATGGAGCACAGTGGTGAGTGCATTCATAGGAGGTTGACTAAGGCATTCAACGACACGATTGGAGATACATGTCTTATACTTGATGTTGAGATAGAGGTATTGTAGGTAGGTGGACCACTTATGATGACAGTCATTCTGCAATTTCCCTTGTGTTTGTACGAAATGTAGAGGCTTGTGATCAGTGTGTATGATCATCTCTTTCCCTAGAATGTAATGTTTCCATTGACGACGGGATTGTAAAATGGAATACATTTCCTTTTCATTGGTGGGGTATTTACGTACAGTATCAGAGAGTGTCTCACTATGTTATGCCACCGGATGCCCATGATAAGTGAGAATTGTTCCCACGACATAGTCATATGCATCAGTCTCAATATCGAATGGTTGTTGGAGATCGGGAAAGGAGAGTACTAGAGATTACCACAACCGATGCTTCATATCATCAAATGCTTGTTTCTTCTCCTTCCCCACATGAACTTGGCCCTACCACCACCTTTGGTCACCTGGCTGAGGGCCCATGCAATATTGGAGAATCTGAACATGAACCGTCGGGAGAAGTTGGCTAGTACCAAAAATCTCTGAAGCTCGGTCAGTGTGGTTGGGACTGGCTAGTCACAGATGACTTGGATCTTAGCTGGATCAACATGTAACCCATTCTCATCAACAATGTAGCCCAAGTATTGGACCATGTTCATGCCAAAAGAGCATTTTTCCAGGTTAGCATATAGCTTGTGCTCCCTCAGATTGCTCAAAACCTGTTGAATATGTCGCATGTGCTCCTCCCACATTATGTTGAAGATGAGGGTGTCATCCAAATATACCACCACAAATGATTTGGTGAAGGGTCTCAATACATCATCCATCAACCTCATGAAAGTGCTTGGTACATTTTTTAAGCCAAAGGGCATGACTAGCCATTCGTAGAGACCTTATTTAGACTTGAAGGATGTCTTTCATACATCAAGTGGTTTGATGGGACCCTGGTGGTAGCCCAAATTTAGGTCAATCTTGCTAAATAATTTTTCCCCCTTGAGTTTATCAAGAAGGTCATTAATATTTGGAATGGGGTAGCGGTTCTTGACTGTGATTTTCTTTAAGGCTTTGTAATCAATGCAGAGTTTCCAAGTCACATCCTTCTTCCACACCAATACAATTAGGCTTCTGCAAGGGGAGGAATTGATTCCGATGTGCCCCGTTTGAAGAAGATCTCAAATCTGACACCTGATTTTGTCATTATCCATCCACAAGCGTTGATAGACTGGTCCATTAGGTAGAGGTGTGTCGGGGGTCATATCAATTGGATGCTTGACTTGTAAATGCGTTGGTACCCCTATAGGTGAGGAGAATATGTCTCTGTATTCTTCCACGATCCTTTCCACTTGCTTCTTCTAAAAATAGAGGAATTTTGTAGAGGCCACAAATGTGGTGGCGACCTTCTACTTATTATGAGCATGGATGACAAAGAAGATGAAATTTATGGTCTGTGAAATGACCTTACTACATTGGTTAACATATATTAAAGAAATAGCAGTAGGAGGCACTACCTATGGGATTCTCTACAATTGTTTACCCAAAGTAATAATAACAATGAGGGGTCTAGACTCATACACAACATGATGCATCCAAAAATATGGTTGTACCAAAATAACATCACAAACTTCAAGGGGAGAAATATCTCACAGTACCTCATCTTTGAAAGGATTTATGTCGTAGGGAAAATGACATTGTTGGTTGACATGGAGATATCTTCCTTGGTGAAACCAGGTGATGTTGTAGGGTTGCAGGTGCAGTTTCATTGGCAGGGCCAGCTTCTTGATGACCTTTGTTGAAATCGAGTTCTTCTGATTACTGTTGTTGACAATGAAATGAATCAGAGCCCCTTTTGACCCACATATGTGAGTGAAAGAGGCGTTACCCTTCCTCTGGTTCTTTTGGATTTCTTGGTCAAAATTTGGTGGTAACGAGAATGGCACTAGATTCAACATCAATAATCCAATTCCCTCCCTCAAGACTTGACTCAGAATCAAAATTAACCTCTGAATCAGAAGCCTTCAACTCGGACATGAGGGACTTCTTGGATCGACATTCTTTGGTGTTGTGCCAAGAACTTTTATGGTACTCACACCATTTTCTCGTGTCCTTCTTCAGCTTCCCATTTCCCTTCTTGTGTTGTGGCTTGGAATGGTTTTCCTGAGGGTGGACACCTCGACATGACCCCTTTCTATGTGGGTTGGGGCTACCTTTCCCTACTTCGGCTGTGAGGGCTTTGCAGATCCAAACTCTTGTCGTTTCTCCTTAAATTTATGCTCGATCTTGACAACATATCTATAAGTCATGCCCAATGAGGTGATTTCCATGAACTCCATTTTTGTTTGAATGTATCTATGTAGACAGTCATAGTATTTGAGCACCAGATGATGCTCAGAGTCTTTGATACCCAATTTGGTGCGTAGGGTATGGAAAATATTGGTGAAATCTGGTACTATTTGCTCCCTTTCTTGACGCAGGGTGGTCCATCTAGTGTACTGGTCCTTGTAGCTTCAAACAGACTAGTATTTTTCTTTAATGGCATCCCGGAAGGAATCCCATGTAGCGTCCACCACAAAAATTGTAGATTCATCCATGACCCTTTTCTCAGAATAAGTATCCCACCAATATTTAACATGGGGAACAACCTTGAGGAGTGCAAAAGTGATCTTTTCCCTATGGAAAAAATTGTGGACAGAAAAATATACTTCGAGCAAATTCAACCATTTATCTACAACATTTGCATCTATCAGTCCTTCAAATAATGTAATATCAAAATTTACCTATACCTTTAAGGGGCTTGCATTCTCACTTGATGAAGATGCTTCTCCTGTGGGTAGTCGTTGAAGGATCTACGCAAAGTTGTCAATAATTTTGTTCCTTGGTCACGCAAGGGATTCCTCTAGCAACATTTTAATAGGATCTCCTACTCCTTCATCTTTCTTTTCATCTCGAATGGGTTTTTATCAGGCTCAGTGCGACCGATATGGTAATGGCTTGATTGGTTCGAGTCCCAACTTCTTGTGCCTAGATCTTGTCGGGGATATGCACGAAGAAAAATAAATGAAGATTATGCCGCTCTGATACCACTGATTCGGATTTAGGAGAGGAACGAACTGATTAACATACTGAATACAATAAACATAGAGATATGAAGAATAACATAAATATCCAGTGAACAATATATTCTATTAAATACTAAAATAGGTTGAAACTGTAAAACTGCAGAACTGAAACACTTGCTCGAATGATGGTAGATATCTCTGAGAAGAGATGTGGCTGCTACGTGCATTCGTATGATAAGAATGGATTAAAATCAGGCTCTAGAGGCCTTTTTGGTATTACTCATGAATTGCAAAACCCTAGACATCCAAAAACCTAACCCTAGAAGGTGAAACACCAGATGTCATGTGGGGCCTATGGGTAAGTTTGTGTAATTTGGTACCTCAACTTCCAAGGGTCGTAACTTTTTCATGCGACCTCTGTTTTAGGCGTGTGATAACCCGTTGGAAAGGGATTTCAGATAAATACACATTCTTCCATAAAACTCTAACTCTATCTACAGTTTGACTGTGGCGAGCCAAAAAAACAACGTTTAGGGCCCCAAATCGGCCCTATAAGTACAACAAGATGTGTTGACATGAAAACATACAAAATAATCCATTCAGATTAGGCGCGATACCACTCGTATCCACCTGGAGGATGTGCAGGGCTTTAGACATCCCTAGAAGTGTAGAACCCACAATTACAAAGCAGTGCAAAAGAACGTGTTGAACAAAAATGGACACGAGGGGCCAGTTGGAATAGGTGGGTGGCCACCAATATCCACCTGGATCATATGACCATCCATCCATCCTATTGGAAGTTTAACATGATATCCATATGTTTCCTTGCCACCCGAATATTACTATGCATCATGTTGCGGTTTCCATGGCATTTTTTCACCAGCCAGATGTCTTCCTATAGTTTTGGTAGTCGTCCATGCACCTCTTTCTCGGTTTCCTTTCTAGTGCTTTGCTGGTGCATAAATGTGTTGAATCTCATTCCCTTTCCTTGATGACCGTTGTTTCTCTATATGATGTGGATGGTGATATACAACAACTATAGGAATTTGTTCTTTTTTCTTCAAATTTATAACACATTGTGCCTTTGAGTCAATGATCTCCTTGGCTTCAGTATTTTGTCCTTCTTGTGGGTTTTCTTCATCTCCTTCAGTAGAATCTTCCTCCGGTTCAACTTCAGACTCTACAATAACTTCTTTTCTGGCCACCATGGGCCTATCTTTCTTACTAAGAGACACATCCTGCAATGCAAATTTCTTTTTCTTGTACCAAATCTTTAGAAACTTCTTTTTCACATTAGTATTAATTGTACCAACTGATTCCATCCAAGGATATCCAAAAAGAATATCCACTTCATCCATATCCATAGCATAAAAATTTGAATGCAACACATATTTTTCCATGATGATATATAAATATTTAAAAATTTGAACATTTTCACCCTCAACCCGTGTGCTTTGAACATTCATTTCAAGAACTTGCAATATATTGACGAACTGATCATTGATAAAATTATGCCGACAAGTACGATAAATAGAAAAAATGATATTTTCTTTATGAGTACAACCATGAACCTGTAATATAGAATTTCCACATGAAAATAAACCCTTTCTTCTTTCTTTTCTTTTGGCATGATACCATTTTTCTAAAAGGAGTTTTTCAAATTCTTCATCGGAGAATGCCATCATTTTGATATAGTTAAGCGAATTCCACCAAATGGTTGCATCACCTTTTAAACTCAAATATATCATCACTTTCCAATGCTCTTTATTAAATGACTTCCTATGTTTCATGACTTATTCAATACTAGGGGCATCACAATTTCCTGTAAAATACATCTTGCTATGAAAACCTCAAAAATAGAGCTATAACTTATTGTGCGAATCTTGCGGATTTTTCTGGAAAAACCTTGAAAATTTGTCGAATTTAAAATGTTTATAACTTCACTTTCCATACTTTGTTTCGACCGATTTGTTTTTTGAAATTGGGTTTTTTTCCGAGAAGAATTCAAATATACAATTTGTTTTTCCAAATAAAGCTCAGAAAGCTTCATATATGAACCGTAAGTGCAGTGCCCTCTTTATTCCCTAGACAAAATCTGCAAAAAGAGACAAAAAAATCCTCCCCTCATTTTTCCAAGGAGAGTGCTATGATACCAATTGTTAAGTACCTGAATAAATATCAAAATATACTTTAGAAATAACCATGAATAAAAAAAAACATTCACAAAAATAATGAACACAAGAAATAGTCAAAAACCTTGAAGTAGGGTAAGACCATATATTATTCCTTAAGGAAGTAATGCACTCCTCAAACAATGCTTGACACATTCAAAATATCCTTCACTATCCTTCATTACATTGCTTACACTTATTTATATAGCTCTCTCTATATCCTAGGAACCTTCTAGAGAGTCTTCTCACATTTATTACATCTAACTACCATAATGGGCATTTATTAATATAGTGGACCTAGTCCACCTTACATTGAATGACCACATTCTCATATATTAAATGAATTCCACTAATAATACATAAGAACATTCACATTGGGTACCTACCTAGGTAGCCCATATTACTTCCCTAGCTATACTACATCTGGAATACAATGGGTCAATCCCACTTGGAATTTTTTTCTGGATGCGGTCAAGGAACAATATTACCCTGTTGGTAACTATGATGACCGATGCATGAGATGGACCAAACTGCAACAAGATAGGGGCCAAACAGTGTCGTATATCACAAATACTTTCCATACCTTTCACACCAATATGGGTATCAAAGACTTCGAGCACCATCTCGTTCTGAAATACAGTGGGGCTCTCCATAGGTACATCCAACCTAAAATGGATTTTTTGGACATCTCATCACTCGGAGCTGCCTAACAATATGTTATCAAAATCGAGCCGAAATTTAGGCAGTAGCACAAATGAGAGTTCAGGTCTACAAATCCGTAACAACTAAAGTATGGTAAATATGATCGTAACAAGTAGGATCCAGAAAACCAGTCCAAACCATAAGAAAAGAAGGGTAACAGAAAGATGAAGAACGACACTAAAAAGTGGTGCAATTTCCACAAAATACCCTGGCACAACACTGATGAATGTTTCTTAAAACAATCATTGGTTATTGAGATCAAAGAAAAGGATCCAAAAACTAATTCAGAATCTGATTCAAAAAATAATTGGAGAAGATATATCATGGATGTAGACTCCATTGTCGTTGTCACGACTGCAGCAATTCAACGAGAAGAACCAATAGATCGGGAAGAGGGGGAGCTCCTTTTTCATTCAAATATGTGGGTGAAGGGGAAACTATTGCATTTTATTATTGATAGAGGAAGCGAGAAGAAACTCATATCAATAGAGAGAGTCAAACAGTTGGGCTTGTGGACAACACCACACCCACAACCATACAACACCAAGTGGATTTACTAGGTATGATATCTTTGTGTCATCCAACAATGTCGATTGTGATACAACATCCATCCCTTCAAGGATGAGGTATTATGTGATGTTTCCCTACTAGATGTCTATGATGTTCTCTTGGTCCATCCATATATGTGGAAGCACCATGTTATTTATGAGTCTCGACCCCGTAGTGTCATTGTTACTATGGGAGGTCATATCTATAGGATACCAAAGATAGTTATGACTAATATCCCACTAAAACAATTTCGAAACGTAATATCTCATACTGGAAAATTCAACCTCTTCACAATCTACTCAAAAGGGGAATAGAAAGACACTGCAACAAATACGTCCTTGGCCCGAGACCTTTCTTTCCAAGAAAAGCAGATTGTAGAAGAGAAAGAATTTATTGTGTCTTCACCTGCAATGGTACCTACACAGTACCCATTCAAGCCAAGATACAGTAGTTTTGTTTAACAGGTTCAACCCCTCCCGCAACAGGTTTTTGATAGTATTTAACAAGGTAAGCAACGCAAATTCTCCAAAAAGGAAAGCAACTCATGAAGATTTAGATTCAACAAACACTTTCCACTCTCCCCCAAGAACTCAACGCAATGGATGTCATTTCTTCCTAAGGAGGGAGGAATGATCCAGGTGGATCTTGGTTGCCACCCACCTATTCCAACTAACTCAAAGTGGTTCTTTAGCATCCTATTATTTTTGGCAATTTTTTGGGTCCCAAACTTCCAGGGCCATTTTGAGGGCCTAAATGACGTTTTTTCACGATCATACACCTCACAATAGAGAAATTTTCTGATTTAGCCCCCAAAATGAAGCTCCTCTTCTATACCTTCCTAACTAACTATTTTTCGCCTCAAATGGAGATCCTATGCCAAAGTTATTCCCCCGGGAAGTTGATACACCAAACTACCCAAAACGGGGTCCGCAAAACTGTTGGATTTTCATCTTCTAGGGTTAGGGTTTTGGGTTTTATTTATGTTAACAAGTCCTTTGGAGCCTCATTGTAATGATAATATTATTGAGAATGAGTGTATCCATCACATCTTTTGTCATATACAAGATACCACCATTCTAGCAAGTCTTTCACTCTGTATTTCTACAGTTTTGTACATTTCGCTCATTAATAGAAATTGTGTATTATTGTATCTCTGTTTTTATGTTTATATGTCCGATATATCTCTTTTATATTATTGGATATGTGATATATATCGATACATTTATTTATTATATCTTCGCTCTCATTTCGTTCTAAAAATAATCTAGATCAGTGGTATTAGAGAAGAATGCTCTTGATCGTTTTTCAGTGCATGTCCCCAACGAGGTTCAAGGGTAGCAAGTTGGGTCTTGAGCTTCTCTCTATTTGGGAAATATCTCCCAAAATCCCAATAAACCCTACATGTCAGAAGAAAATAAAGAGGATGGAGAAAAATATTCTATTAATCTGTTGCCTGGCCAAGCTCTAATGCGACAAAGGGACAAAATGACGGATAAATTTTCCCACATCGTTCAAATCCTACCGATAACAATAGGTGTGTCTTCATCAAGAGGTCACTTTGGGGGATCCTCTCCTTTTAAGGTAGAATTTAATTTTCATATTCCCATATTTGAAGGTCAGATCGATGTGGATGCCCTAGAAAAATGGTTAAATATTGTAAGGTAGCTAGAGAGGTAGTGGGGGGCCCCAGAGGGCCCATAGTGATAATAGTGGAGGTCATTCAATGTAAGGTGGACTAGGTCCACTATATTATTAAATAAGGCCCACTATGGTAGTTAGATATAATAAATGTAAGA
>ML776752.1:2224124-2247219 GCA_009831015.1 Picea engelmannii | reverse complement strand
TGAACAGGAGAGGATCCCTTCCATAATAGGATCCATTGTATGGTGTTGCCCTACCTCAAGGGTTTGGTAATAATATTGTGTGGTTTCTTCTATATTGCTTTATGGATCTATTGTATATTCAGTATTTGTGGTTATTATATTGGCAGATCTATTCAGGTTCTTAACAAATATCCTAGACGGTTATTTCTCTATTCACAACTTTTGTGACAGAGAAAATATCACCTTCACACTCCTTAAGTCTCTCCCCCATGTCAAACATTGGTGGGAAAATTACTGGGAGAAAACTTCCACAGAGAAATCTCAAATATATGGGGTCGAAACCACTTTGGATTCTTTTGTGGATGTGTTCAAGGAACAATATTACCTTGTTGGTAACTATGACGACCAATAAATGATATGGGCCAAACTGTGGCAAGAGAGGGGCAAAAAAGTGTCGTAGTTCACAAATAATTTCCATACTTTTCTCACCAAGTTGGGTATCAAAGACACCGAGCATCATCTGGTTCTGAAATATCATGGGCCTCTACATAGGTACATCCAAACTGTAATGGATTTTCTAGACATCTCATCACTGGGAGTTTCCTATTGATATGCTTTCAAAATCAAGCGTAAATTTAGGCACCAACAAAAAATGGATTTCAGGTCTACAAATTCGCAACAACCAAAGTAATGTAAAGATGGCCCTAACAAATAGCTTCTAGAAAACTAGTCCAAGCCATGCGAAAAGAAGGGTAACGAAAAGACAAAGAAGGAAAGTGGAAAGTGGTGTGATTTCCACAAAATCCCCTAGAAAAACACTGATGAATGTCATTCAAAACAATCATTAGTGGCCAAGATCAAAGAAAATGATTTGAAACCCGATTCAAAATATGATTCTAGAAAATAATGGGAGAAGACAGAGCATCGATGTAGACCTCGCTATTATTGTCACGACTGAAACAATTCAACCGGAAGAGCCAACCGATCCTAATGAGGGGGAGCACCCTTTAGATTCAAATATGTGGGTGAAGGGGACCCCTCTGCATTTTATTTTTGACATTGGGAGACAGAAGAACCTCATCTCAACAGAGTTCGTCAAACAATTGGTATTGTCGAAAACACCACACCCGCAACCATCCAATATCAGGTGGCTTCGCCAAAGACAATATTTGTGTCAACTAGCAGTGTCGATTATCATACGACATCCAACCCTTCAAGGATGAGGTATTATGTGATCTTTCCCCATTTGATGTTTGTGATGTTTTTTTGGGCCAACCATACACGCGGAAGTGCGATCATGATATCCTCAAATTATTCAAAAATAAATATTTTCAAAGTTGAGTTCAAAAATAAATTTCCATTTATGGAAATTCGAATTTAGATTTATGGTAATCTGTAATTATTATTTTTATGATTGTTGGAAAAAGGTTTGACTTGCCAACTTTTTTTTTTTATGGACAAATGTGTGAGACAATATTTTTAATAAATTAAATGTTGGAAGACAAATGTAACAACTAGGTTAAAAATACTTTACTATGACTCAATGAGTGGGGAATATGTGTGAGTTAACTCAGAGATGATTTTTACAAGTGTCATAAGTTGAATTCTCTCACTAGAATCCCCTAAAAATCATGGATTTGTAACATTGTGAATTTCCCAAGGAGGGAAAGAAATGGAAACTTCTAGGCATTAGATACATACAACATATTTGGGAGGCAGAACACTACTTAGTATGTTGGGGAAAGAGAATTGTTTTTACTGTTATGAGCACATTTGGTGTTAGGAAAAGAATTTTTATGGACTGTTTAAGGTGACAGTGGCTAAGGATTTTTACTCAATTTCCCCTTATGGAGTCATGGTCAGGCTAGGGGGTGATCAAGGAAAGTGATTGTGGATGTCATGTTTCTACAGTTGGGAGGAACATGGTTGTTCCATTTGTTTTCCTAGCATAAATATTCAGATATGTATCTCAACTATGTATTTTCATTTTGAGTGTTATATGGTTGATGCTAGATGGTTGATGTTGTATGGTGAATGTTTTATATTTATATCTATAAGTCATAACCTATTTAAGTGGGCCTCATAGCCATAATAGATTCGTGGCTTACCACTTTTTAGAATATACCTATTAGTAGTGTTTTGTCAAAGTACTATATGTCTAATGGGTACATATATAGATAGAAATACTACTGCAGAAAAGAAAATAAGTGGAAACGAACTATATCGAAGCTCGTGTGATCATATTGAAATATAGATGGAAAAGAATTAAAAGTCCCATAATACACTCTTTTATATATTAAAACACGAAGAGATTTGTTACAACAGATCTCATAATTGTATGACAAAATATAATCATATAGTCGATAGGTCACAAACCAAAATAGTACAACTCGGGTTTCCATTTACCCAAGGGCTCTGTAGCTAGTTTGAATAGAATTTTTAACGAGTCTACATCAAGCTGTCTATAACAAAAGAGAGTGAGCGCATGGACTAGTGGAAGGAAGCCATGGAACCTGAGTACCTTTTCTTTTTAGGATGCCTCTTTTTGCAAGGTTTAACTGATGGTTTTAACCCACAAGGGAGCAAGACAAAGTGTTAATATCAATATTATTTTCAATTAATTATAAGAATAAGATAATAAAAATAAGTTGAAGGCATAAGCTATATTGTATCCAGATTGAGTTTTTGGATTATATTTGTATGCTCTCGCAAAGTAATAGATCCATGACTTGGGAGGAGGAGGAGGCTCAGAACCATATGATGGGTTCCCTCGCAATAAAAAAGGGACCCATCATAAAAATATATATCTATGTGCAAATTCAATTACGATTTAAAGAGAGAAAAACAAACATTAGTAAAGTTATGTTTCCTTTGGCAACCCCGTACATATTATTCTAAATCTTTAAAATACGAAGATCAATTATAAAAGGAAATTACAGAATGTAATCAAAGAGAAGAAACATTTCCATGAGTAATTATAGGGAGGTAGCTACAGTAAGTATATTTACATCTTATAGAGGCTAAAATGACATAAGATAGTCATCGAGCTAATATATACTACATAGAATTATTTATCAAAATCCATTTCAAGGGGCCAAATGACAGAGGGTAATTGCGGAGATGAAATTTTAGAACTAAACAAAGAGTTATCAAGATGAAACAGAGCTACCTTTAGTTTCCTTATAATACACATACATAATTCCTTTTGGGAAATTGAATATTGATGAGTGTTTAAAGAGGAGTAATATTACAGTAAATAATTCTTACAAAGAAATTAAATTGCAATACAAAAAGTATTAAACGAGGAACAATTATAGAGATGCAAGGGTTGTGATCGATGTACATGCTTTTATTCCTATAGAAACCTAAACTTTTTGTTAAAATCATGACAGTACAAAAATGCTCAAAACCCCTACAAAACCCATTCATCGTTCATACCACAGGAAGATGTTGGGAATGAATGTGGGTATAGTGTGAAACAGGAAAATAACGAGAATACCCATTAATATGGAGTATTCAATTACATTTCCATATTCATGGAAAACACTTATGAAAAGAATATCTATTTATGTAGACAGAGTCTCGATTTAGAAGAATCAAATTATCTAGAGAAAACATTATCGAGACAACATTAACCTTTAATAGAGACATAGTTGCTTTTTGTACACAGATGAGATTCTGAGTTTGAGAAATTAAATAACCAATTAATACCTATAGAGAAGGATGATATATTTTTAACAAAAAGTAATGTATCAACACCTATATACAAAATAGATAGAGTTAAAATAGGCAACTATGTAAGAGAAATTGTCATTACTATAGAAAATTTTTAATTGCAACCAACGTTGAGGGTTATGTGCTGGAAACAACAAGATAACACCAGACCATTATCCAACAGACTTTATATACAACTTCGTCCTCAAGTGGGATTCAAAATTGGCCTTCACTATAGGTAAATGAGAAACTGTATGCAAATACTCAAGGGAGGATTCAGGCTTTCACTTTCTTTCTGGGTTTGTATGGAAAGTCTGATGGGAAGCCGATTACATTGCCTAGAGTCTCTCCTCCATACTCATAACCTCCTGGTCAAGGGCATGCAAAGCTACCAATATCTTGGTTTAAACTTAAATCGAAATAAATAAAACTTAAACGATCCAGCTAATTATAAGCATTATATAGTAGAACCGTGGCCATGGGATTTTCGAAGTTGGAAGAACTCATAAAAATAAAGGACATGAATTTTAAATCTTAATAGAGGAAAATAAAACACAATACCAATACTTCTTCGAATCCAAACCAGGGTTGATAAAAACATAAAGGGATAACAATACAGGTGAGCGTAAATACTTTATTACAATGGGAGTTTTATCCTTGGGTTCGAACTTGAAAAGAAAATGCATACAGAGACACATAGTAGAATGTGATTTGAAAACCCAATAGAGAACGCATTGTAACAGAGAATTCCTCAACACAATATACATAACACATAGAGAACTTACCTGTACATATGAAACCTTGCCAGTGCATTTTTGCCTTCATCCACACAGAGAGTTGATTGCCATAAGGGTAGTCAGTCACAAGGAGTAGCATAGTAGAGGAGAACTAATGCAAACGAGACCAAAATGGTCAAATACAAGGAACATAATGGCATATCGATCCTTTATTCCATGGGGATGAGTGACATAGTATGCCCTCCCCTCTTCCATGTGAACTCGGTGAATTATAGGACCATCATTGGATGGTTGTCTGGAATGACAGAACACAGAGTACTATGTAGGTATTACTTCATTAAAAGGGCTTTCTATACCTTAAATTATGACACAACTTAAGGCCTGAGGTGCAGGTGTGACTTGGCATCCACCTTATTACATTAAAAGAACCACATTAACCCTGTTACTATGTTGTGTAATATAGTTAGGATGGACAAAGAGTTAGCATGTGTATAGTTGATAACACAGTCGTTTAGTGGGGTGTCGTATGTCCGATAGTGTATTATAGTTCTATAGGTTAGTATATGCATTCTTTAATCCTCGTGAATTTATACCAAAGACCTTTGGTAACCTTGTTTATGTGTGTCTCTATGTGGCAGAGTCCATAATGCATTTAGTGGGGAGAACCCTTATTTTTTCATTACAATCAAGAATATCAAAGGGTGAGCTTATGTCGTTAAGGGTTAGGATGTATTCCTCATATCTCGTAGTAATGTAGGTTATGAACTAATCCTTCAAACACTATGGAATAGTGTAATATGGTATAGTGGTAAGTTATGATTTAGATTTTTATTCATTCTAGTTAGGATGGAAATTTCGAGTGGAGTATAACTTATATGTTTACAAGAGTAAGATAATTTTTATAAGGAGATATATTTTTGTGTCATGAACAATTTTATTTGACAGTAAAATATAGTTTTTCCTCGTCAATTCTTTTTTTATTAGCAAATTTTGGGGTACATTACAGACATGTTATTTATGAGTCTCAACCTCGTAGTGTCATTATTACTTTGGGGGGTCATCTCTACAGGATACCAGAGGTATTTCTGACTATTGTCCCACCAAAACAATGCCGCAAGGTAATCTCGCATACTGTAAAATTCATCCTCTTCACAATCTATTCAAAAGGTGAACAAAAGGACGTTGCAACCATTGCATCCTTGGCCCAATACCTTTATTTCAAACAAATGCATATTGCAGAAGAGAAAGAAGATATTATTTCTTCACTTACAATTGTACCTAAAGACAACCCATTTAATTCAAGATACATCAAGTTGGTGGAACAGATTAAACCCCACCAACAATAGGTTCATGGAAGTCTTCTCTAAGCTAAGAAACACAACTTATCTAACAAGGAAAGCAACTCACCAAGATTCAGATTCAGCAAACACTTTCCCCTCTCCCCCAGGACCTCAAAATAATGGAGACCATTTCTTCCTAAGGAGGGAGGAATGATCCAGGTGGATTTCAGTAGCCACCCACCTATTCCAACTAACTCCAAACAATTTTTTGGTAACTTACAAATTTTAGCAATTTTTAGGGTATCAAACTTTCAGGGCCATTTTGAGGGCCTAAACAATGTTTTTTTTTAAATTGGGCATATCAATGAGGGCCAAAGACTATCATTGAGCCCCCAAACTGAATCTCCTTGTTGATACCTTTCCAATGAGCTATCGTTCACCCCAAATGAAGATTGTATGCCAAAGTTATGCCCCCTCGGAAGTTGATACATCAAACTACCCAAAAAAGGGTCCACAAAACTGTTTGGTTTTCATCCTCCGGGGTTAGGGTTTTGAATTTTATTTATTTTAAAAGGGCCTTTGTATCCTCATTGTAACTATCATCTTCTTAAAAATGAGCGTAGCATTCACATCTCTTCTCAGAGATAAGTTGCAACCATTCTAGTGATTCTTTCACTCTGTATTTCTACAATTTTGTACAGTTCACTCATTAATAGAAATTGTGTATTAATGTATCTCTATATCTATGGTTTTATCTCTGATATATCTCTATTATATTATTTTATATCTCATATATCTATGTAAATTTATTTATTGTATATCCTCTCTCATTTCATGCTAAAAATAATCCAGATCACCCTATTTTTTAAAATATGTATATTGAGACTTTGGGTCTAGAGTTTAGGGAAGCCATGATCGATTGCTAAATTGAAGAGCTCGTGTATGTGACGGATGAGGATAGGTGCTCCAATTTTAAAAATTTCATCTTGGTATCCTCAATGTCCTTGCCTTTCCCATTTTCAAGCCACTTAACCCCAAACTCTATGTCATCCAAAGAAAAAACTTCATCCTATATATGACCAATAAAAATAGTGTACATGGCATTAGGGAACTCGTAAAGAATTTTAAAGTAGTAATTTTAGTCCCTTAAGAGAATCATATTATTTTCTTTAGTATTGTGAAATAGAATTTGAGCACCGTCTCTTGAACACCCCACATTAGTTACGTAAAGTCAAGTCATGGAGTTTTCCAAACCTTATCCTCCAAACATTCTTTAACATCAATGATAAAACTTTTAACGAGTGGAATCGAATCTCATGGAATAATTATGTGACGAAATTATTGTCTAGAAGCTTAAACCTGTCAAATCTAATTGCTACAAGAATTGGCACTCTCCATATAATCGGGCGCGTCCCGTCCATTCAATTAAATATTGATATTCGCCGGTCCAACCAAACCATAGCAAGATAGAGATTCGATTGCGCATGCTCTTTAAAAAGTAGAACATATAACTTATTTCGACTTCAATTTAAATCAAATTATCCTCACTTACATAATTGATTCCGACAAGGTAATGGGACGACAATAGTCTAGAGTCTGCCATAAAAAAGGGAACGAAAGTGGGGTTTTTGCCTTATAAAAATGGGAATGTATCTTTATGTTTCCATGTGAATATATAAATAGATGCAATATATACAACTCATCGTGGATACGAGGGTTTGTTGTGTTTTAGAGATGACCCTATCCTTATATATCCTCTTCATTTAGTCTAAGAACTGTATGAAGCACTGTCATCTCTTTTCGTGTCTAGGTTGATTTTAGTCACTAGCTAACATGTCTAAACTTTACATGATTATCATTATGTGTGTGAATTTTATAGTTTGATTTTTTTTTTTTGTAAATTACACATCTTCTATTGGAATATAAGTTGTTGAATATTTTAAATTGCTAATTACAATTACTAATTAACATAAGCACTATTTCTAACATTTTTGGAAAAAGATCAGTTTGAGAGGCTAAAAAAATAGGGGGACAATATCCTTTCAAATGAAAGAAAATTTGGTGGTTTTTATCTATTAAAGAATTACATCATAAAACTTATTTATAAATAAAATTACACAACTTCTATTGGAATATACTAAACTTCAATAACTCATTTTTATAATAACATCATATACAATGATACAATAATCATCAGGTACACTAGATAAATAATATGTTTTTTTTTTCAAAAAGAATAATATCTTATATTAGTGAATACAAAAGTTTTGTTCCCAAAAGTCAATACATCTTGTAGACTATTGTAGCGTCCTTGTCTCCAGCTTAAGGTTGTATCTCAAGATCAAACCTACACTAATACATATCTAACCATCCATGTACAACTACTTTCACCCAGAAGGTTAATACCTTTGTTACATATCAGATAAAAAAATAAAAATAAAAAAACTAGACTATATCATTGAACGACAATAGATAACCAGAGAGTCAATTTCTCCTTTGAACATGCAGTCTTTAACTAGTTGATACTCTTTCAAAGATCATTGGGTGTCCATCTGAAATCTTTGAGAAAAATATGCCTTCCTCATCCAACTGTAAAGCTTCCTTGGACATCTAATTTGCTTCCTTGTTAAAAGTTTTGTATATATGTTGAGGTTTGAGTTGTAGAAATCTTCCACTCAACCTTCTAATTTTTTTCATCCATGTCTATAATGAGAGCACCTGTAAGTTATTGACATTATTAAACCAGTCAAATATGATATTAGAATCTCCTACTAGTAATAATCTCGATAGCTTCATAACATTTGCAAAATACAAGATACACCACATAGCTAAAAGTTCCCCTTTACTGTTGGTCTCGCTCCCACAGTTCATATTGATTCTGTATGTACCCAAAACTAGGAACTTTAGTACAGCCCAAGCCCCTCACTTTTTTCCCAAATCCTATGAGGCTCCATCAAAGAACTCCACTTCTAAATCCTAGTCCAGGATGGGAGGCCTATCGATCCTTAATTTCTTATATTCCTGGACAGTTTTAAATTCTCTCAAGTCCTGTAAGATGCAAGTAGATACTCTGCCCAAACTAGGAATAACATTTTCAAAAATAATTAGATTTCTATGTTTCCAAACCTCCCAACAAATGTAGCAGGGAGTTTCTTCCCTATTTTTCTTTTTCAATAACCGTGTTTTAAAACAGTCATGAATCTCTCCTCCAACCCAACCACTATGAATCTTTAATTCCTTTGATACTGTAACCCAAATATTTTTAATAAAGCTACATTCAATAAAAAGATGGTTCATTGTTTCCTCACAATTCCAACACAATACACACTTACTTGGTCCATTAAAACCTCTTTTCTTAAAATTTTCCCAAGTTAGGATCTTATGTTCTAACATCAACAAGATAAACAGTTGTATTTTTCGGGGTAACTGCCAATTCCAAAGTTTAGTGTACCAGAACATAGGAACTTCTACCCTCTCCTCCAATAGTAGTGTATTATATGTTTTTTTTGCACTTACCTGGCCCTTTTTTGTATCCCAAGACCACAACAATAAATCTTTTTCTTCATTCAAATCTATACCTTCTCCAATAAACCCCTTTGTATAGTTTGACCATTCATGTTTTAGTTCCCCTTCCAACCCTAGAATCTCAGCCTGTTTCCATCTAGTATGAACTGCATCCTCCAAATTGCTATCTCCAGCCTGTGCCAAGAAATGTAAGCCTTGATCCTTTAGAGCCATACTAAGATTAATTGACAGTTTATAGAAATTATAGCAACCCACCATAGGATCTACCCCTAATCGGACTGACTTCCCATTCCTAGGCTTCCAAGCTAACCAAGCAGATATAACAGGTAAGGATGATGTTAAAGCTCTCTAGAAATTTGAGGATCCAGGCCAATATTTATTTTCTTGCCTAAACCATGCTTCCACAGACTTCCTTTGTAGTTATTTTTTAATAATAACCTCATGCCACAGAGTAGGCATCATAAGGCATCTCCAAAGTCTCTTTGCTTCCAATGCTTTACCAAAAGTAAAAACAATTTTTATACCCCACCCACCATTCTTTTTTGGTTTTGAAACCCTTTTCCAACCAATCAAATGCATCCCTTCCTTATCTTTTTTACCTATCCACAAAAAGATAAACATCCTTCTCCTTATACTATTCAAAACACTTGTTGGTATCTTGGACAAGGATAACCAATATACATAAATAATTTCAAGCACTACCTTTACCAAAGTGACCCTTCCTCCTAAAGACAACCACGTATGAGTCCAATGCACAATTGTTTTCTCAAATTTCTTCTCCAAACATATCCAATCAACACGATTGTAACAATTTGGTTTTATGTAAAAAACCAGATACTTAAACCCTGCATCCATTGATTTTACTTCAAAAGGTAGAAAATATTTTAACAAAACAAGTTCTTCATCTCCTCACCCTCCTTCTAAAAAAACATATTTCTAAGTGCTAAAATCCATACTTGTCGGATTACAAAAGAGTTCCAAAAAACTTTTTGAAAGTTTCCCATTCAGCCATACTCCCATTCCAAAACAAAATTGCATTATACACAAACATTAGGTGTGTTATTCTAAGCCCTTTGGCTACTAGAATTCCAACAATCTTAATTTCTCCAACATGTTCCTGTAAAGTTTTGCTTAGCCCTTCCACAATAACAAGAAAAAGAAAAGGTGATAACGGGCAGCCCTGCCTTAAACCCCTGAAACTCTTGAAGAAACTTGTTGGTTTACCATTGATCAATACCACAAAAATTTTAGTTGACACACACCCCATAATCCAATCTCTTTCCTCCAAGCTCAAACCAACTTGTAATAAAACTAATCTGAGGAACCCCCATTCGACTCTATCATATGTCTTTATTAAATCCAATTTTAGTACCAGTGTTGTGATATTTTTTACCTTAGTTCTATGCAGAGCTTCTTGTACAACTCCAATAGCATCTATAATTTGTCTTCCCTCTAGGAACCCAAAATGTTCCTTTGAGATACCAATAGAAAGTGAGTTCTTGATTATGGCTCCAATGATCTTATTTAGAATCTTGTAATTCAAATTACAAAGTGCAATTGGTCTAAACCCTCCAAAGGAGTCAGGTTTATAACTCTCAGGGATAAGTGCTATAAAAGTAGCATTTAAAGAACCTGAAACTCTACCCTTCCTCCTGGACTCTTACACCAATCCTACGATGTCTTCTCCCAAAAGATCAAAAAAAGCCATGAAGAATTCCACCGACCAACCATCCAGTCCAGGGCTTTTTGAAGCCTTAAATCTTTTTAGGGCAGTTAATATTTCTGCAAGTGTAACCGACTCGTCCACTGTTATCCTTTCTTCCATAGAGAATATCCTCGGATAGTTCTTTAATACTACAAGTTGATCAGAAATTGCAATATTATCATGTGCCTTAAAAACATTCTAAAAATAAGAAACAACTTCCTTTTGTAAGTCCATTATATTGTTAATAGCAGTGCCATCCTCTTTTGTAATATCATAGATAGTATTGATATGCTTTCTAGAATTTGTGAAAGCATGAAAAAACTGTGTATTACTATCACCTGCTGCCATCCAGTTCACCCTGCTCTTTTTCCTCCAGGTCTCCTCCTCTTGCTTTAACAATTGCAATTTTCTTTTTTCTTTGTCTAAAATCATGGCCTTTAAATCATCTTGTACAAAACCCCCATGTAAATCCGAATAAAAATTCTCCAGGTCTAATTCTAATTGTACCATTTATTCCTTTGCTTCATCCATTTTCCTCCTTTTCCATTGGGACACCAAAGACTTAAGTAACTTAAGATTTTTTAGCAAAGAATCCATAGGATTTAGTATCTTTGAGCCCAAGATATCATTACACTTTGATTTTACTAATTCAACAAACTCTGGATCCTCAATCCAAACATAATTAAATTTAAAAGGATAGTTGGCATTCCCTTTATCTTGCTCCAAGTGAAGTATCATTGACATGCGGTCTGAGATATTATAATTACATATGCAAGATCTATCTTATCCCATTTGATACCATCCTCTCGTCCAATAAAAATCTATCCATTCTCTTAGCAATGTAGTCCTTTCCACATCTACCATTCCTACAGGTAGGAAGTAATTTTGTAGGCTCAACATCAACCAACCCCCCCCACCCCCCTTGTATCATCTAACTTAAAAAAATTTGCAAGGGATCCACTCTAGCACAATCACCCCAGACCTCCTGACTTAGGGGTGGTGAAGTTTAAGTCACCACCTAATATAATATTAGGTTCATTAAATAAACCATCATTTTTCAAGGCCCCACAGAAAGCCTCTCTTTCAACATAAGGCCCATAATAATTCAACAACTTCAAACTATTAATGATATTAACATCTTTTATTGTCCCTTCCAACAAGATTCCTGTAGGGGTCAAGTAGGAAGTAAAGTCATCTACGCACGGGTTACAAGATGTTAAAAACCAACCTGACAATCCAGAAGAGTCCACCCCGCACATATACCAACTTGGAAGTAATTTAAGAAACAATTCTCTTGCTTTTACCTCGTTCACCATAGTTTATTGTATAAACAAAACATCGGGTTTAAAATTATCAAGAAAACACTTGAGGGATAATTTCTTTGTAGGGCCCCCCACCCCGCTAACATTTAGCATAGCTAGGATCATCTTTTAACACTCACGAGGGATTTCTAATCTCTAAGTGCCCATAGACCTTCAGTTATCAAGACTTTCACCTCCACTAAGTTGTCCTTAACCTTCTCGAGTTTCCTTGCAAGCCTAGTTTTCAATGGCGAAAAGTCCTTTTCCAGTGCACCGAGAACTTCCCCTTTCAACAATGATTCCTTACCCCCTAGGATTGCAATATTACCCCCCTTAGACATCCCCTCCTTCCCAAACAAGCCAATTTTATTTAAAATAGGTGCCCCCCCATCAAAGATCGGTAACGATTTTCGGTTGAGAA
This sequence comes from Picea engelmannii, assembly GCA_009831015.1. NCBI lineage: Eukaryota > Viridiplantae > Streptophyta > Pinopsida > Pinales > Pinaceae > Picea > Picea engelmannii. The sequence continues at coordinate 2,234,557 of ML776752.1, read as the reverse complement.
CATCCTTGTAGGAGGGAATGAAATTGAAAAGTGAATCTTCAACTTCCTATAGAACATTTGTATCTAGTAATGGCCCCTCACACCATAAATCCCCACAATCTACTGGTCTTCTACACCCAATAAAGTTTGGGCCTATGGGGTATTGCCCCTTCTTTCCAATTCATCCAGCACACTCACCTCCTCCAATGACACTACAGGCAAGTTCCAATTACTAGCCTCCACCACCGAAGCACAACCATCATGTGATCAAGACAAGCTAGTGAGGTGTACAGAATAAATTCCCTTCCAAATACCTCCTCCCACTATACAAGACTAGAAAGGTATCCACTCCTTGTCACACTGGAGACATACTTTTCTGGATTCAGAATTACATCCCCACTCGTTCGCTTCACTTTGACCGACACCGGAGCATATAGACAAGGTTCTAGAACCTCACAGGTGGTCTTTGGCATCCCTACCCACCCCTTTTTCTTCCCTCCCTAGACAGTTCACTTCACTTGACATCTCCAAAATCCCCCTCCTGATACAACTCCTATAATCCTCTTCCAAAACTAAAACAATTAAATCACAAACAATCCTCCTTGTCCCCGTAGAGAATAAGGTTTAGGGTATATCCCCACATCCCCCCCAGTACTCAAATTAATTTTACTAGAAGAAGTAATAGAAGGAAAAATAGGGGGAACAAGAACCTTACCACAACCATTATCGCAATCCACGAGCAAAGGTACCAGTCTTCCCAAATCACCAAAAGAGAGAGGTATTAAGGTCTTTAGTGACTATGGATCTACCACTTCAACAACATCATCTTTACTCGATCTTTCCTAAAGACACTGGTGTCGTATGTGGCTCGTGGCTTTGCAAATCGTACATCTGAATCAGACCCCCACATAATCAAGCCTTTGTTTAAAAACAATGTCGTGCCAGGCAATATCAATCTGATCAGGTTACCCCTCATTTAAATCCATTTCCACTAATATGTGCCCCATCCTTCTATTTGAACTAGTCAACAACTTCAGATTCACATGGAGGAACTTCCCTAAGGAATTTCCAATCTCTGTAAAAGCCTCGATGTTCTAGAAATCTAGTGGGCACCAGGGAAAAGGGACCCATAAATGCCTAAATATTAGAGATTCCCTATTAGGGTTGAAAGTGATATGCCACTTTTCAACATTAGGCTGCTTGACTTAACCACCCAAACCATGCTCTTGTTCTACATCCTCCGTCGATCGGAACAGAACACAAAAAAAACCCTTGACTAGGAACAAAATGTTCAGTTTATAACCCACCAGCGCACCCCAAGTGATACCAATCCATTCGTCCATGTCCTTGGCTACAACCTCCCCATATCTAAACTTACCCACAAGGCCCTTTGCCAGATACCTCTCCACAGACTCCATCCCTATATCCTACCCTAGTGTGACCGAGGGTTGTCTCTTTTTCACCTTCTACGCTTTACCATCGGTGCACATCAAATATGTTACTCTAATATTGTGCAAGCCACTGCCTACAGAGTCAACAGAGTGTTGCATATCTGCAATCTCTTCTTAGAGTCAACAGAGTGTTGCATATCTGGCTCTTCTCTCAAATCCCTAAGTCTCTACCCCTCCTTACCAACCTTCCAACCACAATATTCCACAGCCGTTGTAATGGGATGCAACCCAATATCCTTAATAGACACAGTACCTCCATTTGGTGAAGAGCGTAGTGGTTCTACCACCTGTAGCATTGACACCACCGAAACATACCCTAATTTCAAAGCCTTAAGTCTCTGATCTTCCTTGCCATACTGTCGGCCACAAAAAACATCATCAACTGACTCATAGTCGCTTAACCCTCTTCCACGATCCCCTTCTTGCGAAAAGGTCTCGGCAATAACGCCCAGGATGCTCAAATCGCACGACCTCCTCCACAGCACGCCAACTGTCTATGTCTCAGTACGAGGACCCAACTCACCTTCCACTAACTCCACCTTAACGTCATCCTTAATTATTGATATAAACAATATGTTCTTTTTATTATCACAAAATTATAAGCAACACTTGCAAAATATCATTTGAAACAATTTTATTTATATTAAATAAATATTATACACAATTTAAAAATTAATTTTATATTTGAAATTAGATATTACACCACCCTTATGTTATACTTACATTTTAGTATACTTATACCGATTTTCATAAGGATGTGTCAATCTCTTTGAAAAATTACCATAATTTTTCATAAGTTTGGGCTATCTTATAAAGCAAATGACATAATCTCACAATATATATATGAAACAAAACTTATTTTAATCACACTTTATACTTTAAAATGTTTTTTTTTCCTTGTCAACGTCTTTGAAAAATTACCATGATTTTTCATAAGTTTAGGCTATCTTAAGAAGCATATGAGGTAATCTCACAATATAAATATATAAAACAAAAATTACTTTAATCTCAATCAAGCCTTCAAAATATTCATCTTTTTTCATCCTATACTTCATAATAAAAAAAAATCCTCGTAATTTTAACTAAGGAAAGATTTTTGAACTCAATAAGTAAAGAAACTATAATCTATGTAAAACTTAATAACAATAAATTTGTTAAAAAAAAAAAATTTAATTAATATATAAATAATTAGATTATCTCATTTATTTTATGAAATAAATAAGATAATTCCATATTAAATTTTTTTAATTAATAAATAAATAATTAAATTATCTCATATATTTTTATGAAATAAATTAAATAATTTCATAATAACTTATATATCTTATAAAATGAAATAAACTTAATAATAATAAATTAATTAAATTTTAAACTTTTTTAATTAATAGATAAACAACGAGATTATCTCATTTATTTTATGAAATAAATGAGATAATTTCATAATAACTTATATATCTTATAAAAATAAAACATATTTTAAATACATTTACCATGTAAAACTCATTTAACCATACATTGTTAAATCTTAACATATTTTTATTAATAAATATATAATCACATTATTTGTTACAACTTATTATTAAAAATGAATGTATTTGAATACATTTGTTAAATTTTAACAAGTTTTTATTAATAAATATATAATCACATTAATTGTTACAACTTATTATTAAAAATGAATATATTTGAATCAAATTTACTTTAAACAAGTACTTATAACAAAGTTGATATTTAATAAGTTATCATTATTTTATTTTTCATCTTTAGTTTAACCTTCTAACAATTAACAATTAGTAGAAAATTATAATCCTCCTCTTTTTTCTTTGATTCAACTTTCTAACACTTAATTAATTATAAAAACAAATCATTAATCCATATTTGTAAAGATTATTACAAAATAAGATATTTGTTTACCTATATTATAATTTGTATTTCATATATTATAATAATATTTTTTTTAATTTAATCTTCTAATATACTTAGTAGAGGATCATCACAATCGTCTCTTTTTTATCCAACTTTATAATACTAAATTGTGACAACCAATCATCCATCCACGTTAGAAAGGGTTATTACAAAATAAAAGATTGCGGGCTCATATTATAGTTAAGATAAAACAAACATTTCATGGAAAATTTAGAATAAATGATTTGAAAAAAATATTTATTTACATATTTCTTAAGGAAGAAACATGGTCATAAAATTGGATATATCAATTTAGTGATTGTAGTGATTGAATACAAAGTAATCATTTTAATATAAAATTAAAAAGAGAAATGACGAATGAAAATAAAAAATGAGATATTTTTTCTTTTTATTAAAATGAGAGATTTTTTTGTTTTATTCTATTTTCTAATATTAATTTTTGTATTTTTTATTTTTTTTAATATTGTAATGATTTTAGATTTAAAGTATATTAATGTTTTAGTGTTTATATATATATATATATATATATATATATATATGAATGTTTTGTATTGGTTTCCTTGTTTGGGTATTCACTTATTCTATGTGATTAGAGATCATAATCACGTTGGACACAAATAGTTATAATAGTAAAATCATTTAATAAATAAGATTTATTTATCGTTAGTGAAGGAAAATAATTATTCATAAATAGAGAAAGTGATTCACTTTTATTAATCTTAGAATTACAACAATAATTAAAAAATGATTTATTTAAGAATTGTAAACATGTGTAAGAAAATAATTATTTATAAATATGGAAAGTGTTTTATCCTTATTAATCTTAGAATTATAATAAAAATTACAAAAACGTTTGACTTGTTATAATGTAGGAAATGTGATGTATTTATATCGGCATTGAAAAGAGATATGCAAGAAACAACGTTAGGGTTTGAGGACCTGCATGTTCCTTCCCTTGCCACACTCAACCCTCCTATCACTCATAATTGTGAATCGTCGCAACCACAGCTGCGGACGAGCTTGGAATCATAGAATGGATTCAAAAGGGGGGGTGAAAACCCCCTCTTACATAAATGTAACAACCAACGAAACAGATGGAACCCGAGCCGGGTGACAGTCCTTTGAACTGCCACCGCATATTCGAGATCATTTATTCCAAGATGAACAAGGCTTAGGAAAAACATGGAAATGAAAGTTGAATCGTAGCATCCAACTACATCTCTCAACTGGGATCTAGGGAAATGCATCACCCAATCACCAACCACACCAAAATATGTCATAAAATCCACCACTTCATAAATAACCTGGCCTACATTCAAGCTCTATTAGGTTAAAAGCAATGGATCTTGGGAGGGGATTTTAACATCATCCTTACCCTAGAAGAAAAAAGTGGTAGCTTGAAACGATTGGAACAAGACAACACCAAGTTCAAAAATATTATAGATCGTCTGAAACTAATTGAAATTGATACCAGGAATGGCTCCTTCACCTGGTCCAATAAGAACTCGGGTTCCCAACACATATCATACAGACTAGATCGTTTCCTAATATTGAAAAGAATAATGCTAGAGGGACCCCTGATTGAAGCAAATATTATTCCAAAATCATGCTCAGATCACTGGTCGATCTAGTTGTGGATGGATATGATATCCACCCCCAAACTCAAACCATTTTGTTTTAATAAATTTTGGATAAATCACCCAGACTTTTTAGATCTCTCTCATACCTATTGGGCCAATGCACAAATCACACATCACACAAGGATGTACAAATTCTAGTAGTGCTTAAAAAAATTCAATGGGCAACTTCGGGACTGGAACAAGAATTTCCATGGTAATATATTCCAAGCACAGAAGGCCCTAGAGAAATGACTAGAGGAAATTCAGCAGGAGTCCATCTCATCTGGCTATTTGGACACCCTGCTATAGGAGGAGACTGGTTTGAAGCAACAACTTGTAGACCGACATAAGTAGGAGGAGATCCTTTGGAAATGGAAGTCCTGAGTACAGTGGCTCAAGGAAGGCGAAAATAACACAAATTTTTTTCATCGCTCCATGATCAATAAACGATACATCAACCACATCACAAAGCTAGTGGATGCAAAAGGAAACACAATTATGGATCATGAAGAAATTGAAACATAACTGGTTAATTATTACAAAGAGCTTCTTTCAGAACCTCCAATTGACATAATACCTACAATAAATTGGGTAACCCAACATGTTCTATCCCTAATCACTCTAGAGAAGAATCAAGCTTTAATGAGACGGATCACGTAGGTAGAAGTAGATCAGGAGCTCAAGGAAATTCCCTCTAGCAAAGCCCCTGGGTCAGATGGATTCCCCTTGGACTTCTTCCACCATTGTTGGTCGATGATACGAGAAGAGGTTTGGAAAATAATGGAGGAATATCGCACTTCAATATAGGTTCTCTCATCCCTTAATACCACTTTTCTCACCCTCATACCCAAATAGGAATGAGTCACCAAACAAAAGAAGTTTAGACTGATAGCATTTTGCAATGACATATACAAGATCATTACCAAGGTAATTGTTATCCGACTCAAGACTATCCTTACTTTAATAATCTCAAAGGAATAGTCTCGGTAATGTGGAACGGAGTAAAATCATGGACTATGTCATATTGGTTCATGAGGTGATTCACTCTCTAAATACCACATGCACCCCAGATATTTTCACTAAGCTCGACCTCTCTAAATCTTTTGATCAACTCAGTTTACAATACATGGATTCTCTTGTTTTGGATTTTGGGTTCAATGAAGATTGGACACATTGGATCATGCATCTCATCTCCTCGACCATCTTCTCCATCTTAGTCAATGGCATCCCCTCACAGCCTTTTTCCCCCTCTCGAGTACCCAGTACCCAGTGGAACTTTGGGCATGGATCTAGAGGAAGAAATATACCCCACAACTTCTGCAAGATCATCTCATTCGACTTGATGATCATATCCAAGGATCCAATATTTGGAATGAAGCTTGGTGAAACCACACACTCATCCAAACTCATGAATTTTTGGAAGTGTGAAATGGCCACAATGTCAGGTTCTAGACTGAATCCTGGAAACAAATCCCTCCGTTGAAAACAATGGACAATTTATTCCACTATCAAGACCATATACAAGGATTGGAGCATCTCAAAGCTGCCTACCTTTGACTTAATTTCTCTCACGACCACCCTTGGCATAGCTAACAATTTCTTCCACAAGATATCAACCTTCAAGGATATTTCAATTTCCAACCCTGACAATCAACAGTGGGGAAAAGAAAGGTCAACATTAGTGAGGAGATGGACATTATTGACTAGGGGTATACCCCCTTGGGAACATTCACAATCAAAGAAGCCTACCTTCTCTCAAAAAATTTTCACAATCAATTGAAAGAGCATATTTGGAACATCATCTGGAAAACCAAACTTTGCCCAAAGGTTTCCACCTTTCTTTGGATTTTGGTTCAGAATCGCATACTAACCTAGGACAACCTCAAGAGGCATGGATTTATTGGACCCTCAACTTTCTACCTCTACCAACAATAAGAATAAACGATGGAGCATATATTTAATCAATTCCCTACAAATAATATGATATGGGATCAAGATACTCTTATCATGAGACAAACTAGAATAGACATGGTAGTCATCATAACCACTATTAGGGACTCAGGCTTTAAGGTTTTGAAAATCCCACTCTTGAACATGATTTGGAAACTCTTGCTAGGATTTATAATGTGGCATCTTTTGAAAGAAATAAATAAACTCATATTCCATTCCCAAGCCTCCACCCCCTCACTTCTGTGGTCAAGGATCTTTGAGAACATACATGAAACCATCCACATTGAGCCTTGGACCCAGGACAACCTTCCCACTAAACCTCCCGAATCCCTCATATTTTCTTCTTGACAGTTGATAACTCCCAAAGTGCCTCTTACTCTCACAAATCCCCCTAATCCCACTTCTCGAAGCCCTTCCACCTGGATTTTTCCAGCCCCTAGATTTTGGAGGATGAATTTTCATGGTGCCTCAAAAGGCAATCCCGACCCAACAGGATTTGGAGCGGTTATTGGAGACAACATAGGGAAAATCTAGCACCTTCTGGTGGGATATCTGCGGCATGATACGAACAACTCAGTGGAACTTTGGGGTCTTAGTAGGGATATTCAACTGGCCTCGGATCTTAACTTAACTCACCTCATATTTGAAGAAGATTAAAAAATAATCATCTCGTTTGTAGCCAAAATCATAAATGGGACTAATCTAGAGAAAATTGGTCAAAGTTGGCATATTTTGGGACCTTTATCACAATTACAATCCCTTATTCATCCGCCCTCACTCTCATAACTTCTCACATAAGATGTGAAGCCAAAAAAGTTGTTGAGAAATTGGTTGATGAAGGCATTGGTACATAAATAAAGATCCTCATTCTCAACGCCCAACATCATTCTGACTCCCAGTTGCTAACCCTTTCCAAAGAGCTACCTCTTCACGATTTCCTCCCCCCAGATGGGGTGACACCTGTCAAACCCTTGATACATGGAACTCAGGCGATGAGTTCAGCTAACGCCCCTTACCGTCAACCTCCTCCTCCATCATTCCATCATTCCTAGAATTCAAACTGAAAAGGCATTAGTGCATTGGGAAAATCAGGGGATATTAATGGCACACATTTTCCACCAATATTCGCCCTCCAAAGTTGGTATGATGCAATAGGGAGACATCACCTCAGCCTTCATGGAATCCCTCCTTGTAATTGCTCTTGTCTTATTAAAGGTAAGCACTTAGTGTGGTTATTTTCTCCTGCGTTTGCATTTGGCTCTTCACTCTCCACCTGCATTTTCCTTCTGAGGGAGTCGAAACTATGTTTATTTTCCTTCCCCCGCATCCAACTTGTTCCTCAGTTCCCCCGCAGTTGTTTCGTTGTCGTGCCTCATGAGAGAGGCAAACTCAAATGCAGACCGGTCTACTATAGTCTAGTAAGCCAATACCATCACATAGGCCCGCCCTCTTTACCACCTAATCTTAGTATAAGCTCTCTTAGCCATCCCTACTTGAACGAAAACTGGCATGATGATGCCCATTTAGTGCCTCAATTGCCCGACCTTGAGCTAAATTACAGTAGTTGTTTACTGGAGGAGGAAATTCCTCAAAATTGGGGGGAGGACATCAAGGAGTTGACTGCACTAACCAACACTTCCCTCCCTTTGTATTATCCTAATATTTCTATAGGTGCTTGTGTGGTGGAGGAGGAAATCCCACCACAGAAGCGGGACGACTCCATTCAAGGAATAACTCCAAATGTCATAGGATCCCTCAATGAAGCCACCGAGATTGATTCAGATGATGGTTGGGCTAAGAAGAAGACCCATATGAAGTTGCATGTGAATGAGCTAGTCCATCCAACCTTGGCAAGCCATGATTTTCCCAATCCTCCAAGACTCATTGAGGACCATTTAAATATGATCTTCAAGATGAGACAAAATATGGCAGACTAGCTCCAAAGCTAACACGCCCTCAACAAAAATCTGGATATGTTGTTTGATTCCATGTCAAGTGATCCTACAAAGAATCACTACCCAACTTGTTACTATCCATTTTCCTTCACCTTCTTCCATGATGGAAGTTTGAGTTCGCCACAAGTTTAGTATCTTTACTGTCATGTTATCAGGTTTAGTTAGGATTCTTTTACAGTCAAATTATGTTGTAGAAAGACTCTGGTATATAATCTTGCCTATGAGCTATGTAGGCAACATGTTATGGTTTCCATGCATGTGGCAGAACAGGTGGCAGGTTTTGACGTGTATATTTTTTTTGGCATTTTAAAGTAATACAAAGTTTTTTGTTTACAGGAAAATAAATAATGCAGGAAATTCATTTTCTTTACATGATGTGAAAGGATTTACTTGTGAGGAATGAAATGCATTCTCTTCACATGAGTTGAAAGGTTTCATTTTCCCTCTAAACCACTTATAATTTTTTACTTGTGGAATAAAATTATTAACATATTATCTCTCTAAATAAAATAATTAATGTTTTAATGTCTATTTATAGATGTTTTGTTTCGGATTATGGTTGTTGCATTAAATCTTAACTTTTAATTAGGATTATGGTTTAGAATCTATGAAATATATATATATATATATATATATATATATATATATATATATGAATGCATACAGTCATCCAAGTGTGATAATGAGAAATTACATGGCTTCCATTTTCTAATGTAGCTATCAAATTATTGGTAAACTTGTTGAGAGTGTAATACCTTCATATACACTTTTAATTTAGATTTCTTTAGATCATTATAAATATTTGGATGAGTAAATAAATCAACCATTTAAATACTAGAAAAGGATATAAAGCATGAGAACCATAAATCATCAAATTCCCACAAGTCCATATCTGAAATTTTCCACCTTAAAAAGAACAACCATGAAGAGAACACATATTTTATTAGTCCCCAAAAATATATCAAATTCCAACAAGTCCATATATGAAATTTTCCACCTTAGAAAGGACCATGAAGAAAACACATATTTTATTAGTCCCCAAAAATATTTACTTAAGGAGATCAAGATAGCATTCATAGCTTTGTACTTGTAGGAACACATATCTTTTCTTATTAGTTTCCCTTTTCCAACCTCCTAAAGTTATTGGTGGCCCATTTTTATAGCTTTGTACTTGCAGAAACACATATATTTTCTTATTAGTTTCCCTTTTCCAACCTCTTAGAGTTATTGGTGGCCCATTTTTATAGTTTAGATATTATTATTTAGAACTATGTAAAAAAATTTGGGTTATTTTTATACTTATAGATCAATATTCCTAATCTTCTCTATAATTTTTTCATTCTTCAATACTTTTATAACTTTTTAATTCTTCAATACTTTTCCTTATTCATCTTCCTCCTATTGTTGATACTAAGAGGGGGTGAATCAATATCAAGTACAATTTAAAAACCTTTTTCAACTTATACTTAAACCATTCAATTATATCCAATGAGAAATGAACAATAGTATAAGAGTTACACCAATACACCACAATACACCATGCACAATATATG
>ML776752.1:2194373-2224074 GCA_009831015.1 Picea engelmannii | reverse complement strand
CAATTTAAAAACCTTTTTCAACTTATACTTAAACCATTCAATTATATCCAATGAGAAATGAACAATAGTATAAGAGTTACACCAATACACCACAATACACCATGCACAATATATGAGAAATAATCAATAGTTTTTGTTCAAGAAAAGTAATGACTTCCAAAGGTAGCTACAACTTCCAAATGTAAAGGGAGGGATAAACATCCAAGAGGAAGATACAATCCTCCAATATCAAGAGAGAGTTTAACTCTACATCATTTCCCCTTCCTTCCACCCAAGAATATATGAGAGATACTAAATCTTTACATTAAATCATCACCATCAACCAATCATCACATATAACCTAATAATGCTTCCTAAGACTTATTCAATTTTTGCAATTCTTGAATTCTTGGAGTACTCTGATCCTGTAGATAATATTACTCAATGTATTCTCTTAAACTCCTCCAATTTTCACTCCTTGAATCCTCCCCAAAAAGAGGTTATAGAAAGAATGGTAGACTTTATTCAATTCTGGTCTGTTCAGAAGACCCAACTTGTACAGCATGCCCCACGCTCAATATTTAACATCCGATTCTGAAACTCACACACAAGAAACCAAAGTCCATAAGATTTCCAATGGAAGTGGTACCACTTAATTTGGACTATGTATGAAGAATTTATGACTTTTTTACCCGGAACACCTGTTTATTGACTAGCTTCAGGACTGGTCACAAACCCTAGCTTCCACAGAGTGTATCTCCATAATTATAGAGAATAAAGAGCTGAACTTTTTACCAGAGGTACCTTCATATGTCTTCTCAATACCATAGCGATGTCACCATCTGAATCATTCTAGAAAAAACGTTATAGAAAAAATGGTAAGATGACCTGAAAATAACATACCTTAGAACACATCACCAAAAGACTTCATCCTCCCTTGAAATTTGGCCTTCTATTCTTCTTATTTCCTCTGAAATTCAATTTGTATCAAATGAATGTATAATGATGTTTATTTATACCATTTATGTCACTTCCTTTTAACATTAGGGCCGACCTGACACTTTCTTTTTTTGTAATTATTTTCTTTAATTATCTTCAGGGCCTACATGTACTTCCTTCTTCAATTCACTTTGTCATCTTCAAAAATTCATGTTTCCTCAACCATGAGGATCCATGTGACATGCCACATACCACCGGAAACAACATGATGTATACTTTGCATCCATGGGTTTTGTATCTACATGTGCATTTTCCTTCATGTCCAAATACCTTCATCAATCTTGCGGTCCAAAACCCATGACTAGGGTTGACATCAATGACAACAACCAATCTTCCAACACCTATCTCCCATGTTACTTCCTTATGTCCTCCATGTTTTCCATGCAAAACAAATAGAGATGAAGGTAGAAGATGTCAATTTTTTATTTATTTATTTTTTAATTCTTATTTATTTAATTATTCAAATGAAAATGTACTATTGGCGGTGCACAATTCATGATGATTATATCATTTAATGTAGATCAAATTCTCATCATAGGTCCTTATATGTGTTTTATTGTAACCATTCAAAAGTTGCACTCAAGTAACGTTCAATATTGTTATTTTCCCATTCATTTAAGGGAGTAATGATATATATATCTTGACAACAAAGGAAAACAATAACAAGATAGTAGACATGCAATCAAGAAGTAATTGATAAAAAATGTATCCTACTATAAAGTATGTAATCTCAATGGAATGGAAATATGTTCACGACTACAAACAAAAAGTCATGTCTTTGCTTCATTCTTTGAAAACCACACACATAGTCAATAAGGACACTCTCTCATGCCTTGTCTAGAAATGGACTATAAAATCAATTATTTTTATTATTAGATTTAGTAGTATGAGAAAGTATGTTTTGGCTAATTATTATAGTTACCTCTTATTGAAACTTTGGTCACTCTTGCTATAACCTTTGCAAGTTGGATAATATTTATCCAACACCAAAATGATTTCAAATATTAAAGGTGTTCCCCTTTAGGAATACCAAATTTATCCAATTTGTTAACAAAAGGATATTCTATATCATATACATTTATTCTCTTGCCTTTTTCTTCATAAATTCACCTTACAATGGTAGAAATTTGCCTCTAAAATTCTCATATTCTTTGTATTTACTTTCTTAAAATTCATGTTGAATGTATTCATATCAATAAACATGTATTTTAAAAGGAAAGTTTTTTTTGTGTGTATTTCTCTTGTGTGCACATGTCTACTATCTTGTTATTGTTTCCCTTTGTATATCTAATTTAAGGACATAAAAAAAATGAAAATTTTAATTTATTTATAATGTTTTTCTTACTTAATATTGGACCTATAAGTATTTTAAATACCAATTCTTAATTTTGATGAAGTCTCTTTTTAGAGTAGATAGTTCTTTGAGTTCTTAACATATTTCACCAAGACACATATTTCATTTTGATGTGTGGGGTTATGAAGGACTATTCCATGAAAAAACCTAGAATAATAATAGATAGACCTACTTCTTTCCATCAAGAATTCTTGACTATCATAACCGCTTGCATATATATCCACTTTAGGTGGTTTCTAAAACTTAGATGACTCCAAAAATTTTACTTGAAAAATCTCATGTTTGAGTTATTTAAAGTCCTTATGTTTGTAGTTTCCCTAGTAAAACCTCTTTCCATTGGACTTCCTAGTATTAAGTAGTGCATCTACATCTCAAAATGTTAGTAGAACCTCTTTCCATTGGACTTCGTAGTATGAAGTAGTGCATCCACATCTCAAAATGTTTCTAGAAGTTCATGAAGACATTGGTATGATTCCCAAATAAATTTATTTCTCTAGTAATATGGCCATTTTCCTATAAACTCCCACTTTATAGTATTAATTTTTAGTTCTTTTCATTCAAAATTCACGCTCAATGCACCCATCTATAACCATGTATTTTAAAAACAAAGTTTTTTGTGTAGTGATCTAGTCTCTTGTTAATGTTTCCATTTGTTAGATTTAAAATGTTTTTCTTATTAAATATTAAACCTATAAGCATTTTAAATACCAATTCTCAATGTTAGTGAAGTCTCCTTTTTAAATAGATAGTTTTTTGAGTTCTTAACATATTTCACCAAGACATGTATCTAGTTTTCATGTGTGGACTAGGTAAGGACTAGTTTATGAAAAAACTTAAAATGATAATAGATCAACCTACTTCTTTCCATGGAGACTTCTCTAATAGCATAGCGGCTTGCTTCTATATCCACTTTATATGGTTTTTAAAAATTAGATGACTCCAATATTTGTGCTAGAACAATCTACTCTTTGAATTATTTAAATGGCTTATTTTTGTACTTTCCCTAGCAAAAATTCTTGTCATTGTACGTTGAAAATCACATTATGAAATGGTTCATCCACATTTGAAAATGTCTCTATGACTTTATAAAAATATTGATATGATCCCTTAAATTTTTATTTATTTATATTATATTAATAAATTTCGCTACTTTTCTATGAACTCTCATTTTACACTATTAAATGGTTCATCCACATTTAAAAATGTCTCTATGATTTTATAAAAATATTGATATGATTCCCTAAAAAAAATTATTTATATTATATTAATAAAATTTAGCTACTTTTCTATGAACTCTCACTTCACACTATTAATTTTTAGTTTCCCTATTCCAATCACATATTATCATATATACACAATACATCTTATATATTTATATTTTAAAATTAAAATAAAATATACCCTTTATTTATTCTATTTTTTTTTCCAATTTTAATTATACTTCTAAATTTATTAAACTATTCACATGTGAGATACTCCACTCTTATCCTGTGAGCTACTCCACTTTTACCACCACTTCACTTTTGTGTACCCTTTTAGAGATTCGTTCATCTCGTTTGTACTCTTTTGTGCAGGCTTCTAAAGATTCCTTCCTCTTCGTTTATTAAGAAGATACTAAGAAACATTTTTACTCTTCATTTTTTTTAATCGATCGTAAGAAAATATTTGTCTGTTTGTCTGCCCATGCCATCTACGAGAGAAAGCGTCCCATCATAGGCCACCCACTAAGCAAACATAATTGTTATCAGTATGGAGAGCAGCGGACAAATGCCTACTTATTGTGTGGAATTCTGAAAAGGTGATTCCTTCTCGTGTAAGGTTATGTGACGTCGCTCTTATCTGGTCCTGACTCCTACACCGACTTGGGAGAAGCAACCTTTCAGCTTAAAAAAAACCTTTTGTGCTGTCTCCTTTAATTGACCACTCGTCATTTCCTATGTGAAGTCAAGTCATGGATAAATTAAATCAGGAATAATTATGTTACGAAACGAAATTATGTCCAGAACCATTACCTATCAAAGCTATTTTCTAGAAGCATAGACATGGTTCAACCACTCCACATAATCGGAAGTCTCCCATCCCTTAAATTAAATATTGATATTATTCGAGGGCCAACCAAACCATATCAAGATAGCGATTCTATTGTCCATGATCCTTGAAGAGAATAACATGTAACGTATTCGGAAGTCCAATGAAATCATACTCCGATTGCCATAACATAGTAAAAGACCAAGATCGCTTGTTTTCCTTATAAATATGGGAAACTAGCTTTGCGTTGTTGAATATGTTAACTAATTTCTCAGATTTGGTAGATATGAGCAGATTTAATGGAGCCTATTTTGTAATAGTTTGTTCAACCAAATCTACCAATTTGGTATGAAAGCACAAGTTTAAAAAACAGTTATGTAACTAATCTAAATCTATTCATTATTTATGTAAGCTCGTAGAGACAAAGAGGAGTGTGAGATGAGTGTGAGCCTGTTGTAATCTCCTTGATCTGAATAATAAGACAACCGATACCTTTGCTTGGTGGACATAGCCCAATGCTTGGGTGAACCATGGAAAATCTCTGTGTTTTAATTCTGTGCTTGAATTATGATATTTGTGTTTCTGCATTTGAAAATTACAACAAGTGGTATCAGAGCTGGTTGAAAGAGAGGACGTCGAGAGTGTCAAAATTCGTAGCAACTACGACAGTAATATGAGATGCGTTGATTCCCACATCGTTGCTATCTAGCCATAACGGGAGGTACCGCGACTTCAGGGGTAATTTTCCAAATCTCCGCAGTCCAACCCTAACGTGAGGTGCGACAACTCCTTAAAAATATTTGCTTATGTTTTTTGGAGTGAAAAATTGGCCTAAATTATGACAGGTTGACTTTGTTATTACTAGCATAGCCGCTAACTCGCGACTGAGAACTTCGAAAGGTATTGGCTGAGAATGCATGCCCCCAATATAAAACTTATGTGGTAATATGAAACGTTTGGCTGTATTAGGTTGATAAATGGAACGTGACAATTACATATCCTTACAGTAATTTTTTAATGTGATTAGGTAAATGTTAAAAAGTAAACATGTTAACGGATGCCTTGATAAATGCAAGAAAGTTATGAACAATAAATCTGACCCATTGATTTTGAAGGGCGACTAAGAATATGCCACAATCTTCAATCCATAGCGATCAGATTAGGGTTCAAGGTTAAATAAGGTTAAAAGATCATTAATTGTGCCCATTGTCAATAGATGTACGCCTTTCGGCGTAAAAAGTAGAAGGGTTGTGAGGTGAATGTTTAAAAAATTCAAAAAGGGGTGGAGGAATTAAAATAAAACTGAATATTTTATTAAAAGTTTTTTTTAATTATTAAAAAGTGAATTCTGATTTCTTTTAATAAAAGGTGAGGAAAAGGAAATGTTACTAAAAGGATTTTTTTATCTAATCTTTTATTAAACCTTGTAAAGTTTAAACTATTATTTCTCCACATATTTTTTAAAAGGTCTTGATTATTACAAGCATAGGTGTTTTGTTTTTTGGAATGTTTCTTCTAAGGGAAAAGATGCAGAGTGTTAAGTTCAAAATTGAAAAATTCAATGGCAAGAACAATTTCGAGATCTAGAAGGTTAAGATGCACGATCTGCTCGTGCAAGAAGTCATGGTGAAGGTGATTTTGGGAAGAGAAAAGCAACCCGCGACCATAACATATGATGACTAGGATGAAATGGATGCGAAAGCATTGAGTGCCATACGCTTGTGTTTGGCTGACAATGTACTATTCAACATTGTCTCGGAGAAGACAACAATCGGTTTGTGGTCAAAGATGAAAAGCTTGTACATGAAGAAATCCTTAACAAACAGGATCTTCCTGAAAAGATAATTGTACAATTTGTGAGTGAAGGAAGGTACGAAGATAGTTGATCATCTAAATACTTTTAATACTCTCTTAGTTTAGTTGACTAGCATGGGAGTGAAATTCGATTCCGAAGGTAAGGCAATTACATTATTGTAATCTTTGCCCGCATCATGAGATCATTTTGTTACCTCTATTAGTTTCAGTTCAACAGAAAGAATTGAGTTTGATGATAATGTTGGAGCTTTACTGTCTGAGCAAGCAAGGAAGAAATCCAATATAGAAACCTTTACATGTGAGGCGATGGTGATCAAAGGTAGACCTAAAGAAAGAGGACACAGTTAGAGGGATTTCTCTTGGTCAAAGTCGAAGGGCAGAAATAGAAAGATTGAGTGTTGGTTTTGAGGAAAATATGGACACATGAAGAAGGACTGTTGGGAGCAACAACAAGCCTCCAAAGAAGACCCCCCAAAAGAGACGAAGGAAGCAAATGCAACCAAAACAGGTTCAGGTATGACTCATGAAGGTCTATCAATTAGTATTGGTTCACGTCATGATCAATAGTGGTTATTAGATTTTGGTGCTTCAAATCACATGTGTCTTCATAGACACTGGTGCATTACTTACTAGTCTATAGATGGAATTGTTTACATGGGAAATGATATCTCGTTTAAAGTTATGGGAATTGGTAGCATTCAAATTAAGATGTTTGATGGAACTATTAAAATATTAATTGATGTGAGACATGTACCTGAGCTTAGGAATAACCTAATATCTTTGGGAGTCTTAGACACAGGAGGTTACAAGAGTATTGTTCAAGGTGGAGTTATGAAGGTATACAAAGGAATCCTACTAGTTATGAAAGAAAAGAAGGTTGGTAACTTGTTTCTGTTAGAAGGAAGAACTGAGTTAGATCATGCGACAACAGTATCTGAGAAAGATAGGTGGAGTCTTGATGCAAGATGGATGAGTGATCGCTTACATTTGGAGGAAACTGAGAAGGAATGAGGAGAAACTACGCAACGCATGATTTGGAGTTATTAGCCATCGTATATGCCTTGAAGGTTTGGAGACACTACCTTGTTGGATGGAAATTTGAACTAAAGACTGATCATTGTGGACTACAACACATATTTACACAAAGTGACATAAATGAGCGATAGCGACATTGGTTGGAATTGCTTAGCGAGTATGACTTTGAGATTACTTACATAAAAGGAAAAGTGAACCGAGTGGCAGATGCTTTGAGTCGGAGACCATGCATCTTTTCAGTGTTGCCTCTTAAGAGGAAGCTACGTGAGAAGATTCTCACTTTACAGCGTGACGATGATTGGTACAAAGAGATCGAGGGTTTTATCGGACAAAACACAATGATGGTACCATGATTTGAGTGATTTTCATTTGATAGAGATGGTTTATTGAGGTTTGAAGGTCGGATTTACGTACCACCAAATGACGAGTTGAGGGTGTTATTCTTGAGCGAGGCTCTGGCCTCATCTCTGTCCAAACGGCTGATTAGTGCCTTGGACATGCACTGAAAAGATCTTATCATTCCAGCTACATCATCAACTGCTATTTGCTCCTTTTTGAGAACCTGCTCGTCTCCCTAGGGGTTAGACCCCTCAGGCGTGGATGCTACTGGAGGCATCACACCCCCTCCCCTAGCACCTTGTTGTCTACCTCCGCGACATCCTCTAACCATGATTACTTTCACGCACATAATCAACTCTATTAGCAATAGTATAATCGAATAATGTCAACGAAAGTCGTAGTGATCCCAAGTCGTGGGTTGAACCTGCTCTGATACTATATGTAACGAACCTCCAATTCATCATGAAAACAACCTCACATAACAAGTGCAATTTTTTTTTTGTGTGTGTGCATGTGTACAAGGGTAGTATAGACATTATACTTCGCGTCACAACACAACAGTGAACATGTCGCATACAATGGCGACAACTACATAACGTCCTAAGACACAAATCAGGCATCGATAAGCAAGAACGATAATTAACCGACAACATAATTAAGACTGACTACCTGCCCATCCTACCCTGCAATGGTTAGGACCTCCAAGACACATAGGCAACGCTCAAGCCTAGGTTCCCATCGATTTTAACCATTTAAGGTCTCAGGGCTGGCGACTGTTCTAAGGAACGAGGCATATACATCCCACCCAACACAAGCAGACCAAGCACACTAACATTAAAACCAAGTACAACACTAAATAAAAAGGGACTACAACTCCCTCAATGGGAAGCGCTGGCTGAAAATGACTTTGCCTATACCCCAATCCATCATCGAGGCTAGCTAGTCATACTTACAACCTATAATAATCATCTAATACAAGCCCAACTTAGCACCTCTAAATGCATTAAGATGATAAGGTACAATATGCACTAGTCTTAAGGCCATTCCATTGTGCAACTTTAGATCATAATTTGTCATCAAGGTACCCTCTAATTTAACATCTAAAGGACCTTATTGTGCAAGTTTGAACTTTGACTAGATTAACATTTAACAATATAATTAATCATTAGTTACAATCGTAAAAATAATGAATAGTTATAAATTATCATTTAACGCAATAACTAACAGTTAATCTATAATCCTAAATCAAATTAACGCCATATTCTAAAATCATTTAACACACTCATTAAAATTAACACTAAACATTAACTTAAAAATGAGGGCAATAATTTAGAAGATCTTCAAGAAGTACTTTCATCTCCAAAATAACATCTATTACAAGACCAATCACATTCAATTCAAATAGAATATATAAAATATCTAGATTTTATGGAAAGGAAAAAAAATGAACTATTTCATTCATAACAAAAGCAACCATAATAGCTTTATATAACAACCATATAAAAATATAAAATCAACCATAATAGCTTTATATAACAACTATTCCATTTATAACAAAAGCAACCATAATAGCTTTATATAACAACCATTCCCTTTTTAAAACTTCTCAATAACATGAGAACCAAAAGGATATTTAACTCTAGATTACTCCATTAAACAATTATTAGGATAATATAATGTCCATACTCGAAGGCCACTTATACAATAATCACGCATTCAGCTGATGGGATTGTCTAGTTTATGAATTAACCATTAAATCACATTCGTTAGAAATTTGCTAGCTACCATTAAAATAAATAAAAAGGCAAAGAAACAAAGCATTTTAAGATCCAGTAACTAGGTATCAGAATAAGGCAAAGACGTGGCATTTAAAATTAGTAATGAAACTAACGGGCATTAAGGATAATGTTGCTAGGTAAACAGAATATAGGTGGAAGGTTTTTGTTATCCATTAATATGGTGGCGGTAAAGGTGCTGACAGTAGAGTAGAAAAAGCCAGTACCAAGTCACATTTGCCAAGAAAAAAAAAGAAAAACAAGAGCATCTAGAACGACACAAGAAAACTAAAGGAAAGCAAGTCAAGAACCAAACTGCCAGAGATGGGAAATTATCCCCAACCTGCAATAAAAGCATAAATCCCAATAATAATGCTTCGGATTACTTAAGATAGTGCCACTAACAAATAAGATGGATCAGTAACGGTCGCTTTAACTCTATGGTAATTCTTTAATTTGATCTGGTATCAATTTTCCTTGTTTTCATTCAAATAGACTAAATGTCAATTATGCTTTATCAGCATTTAGATTATATCCATGCCTTGGTATCTATAGTTCTGACATGGTATGATCTTTATATACTCGTTTCCAAGACAGTACTTAAGGGTCCTCTACATCACATCAAAATCAACATAGAGGATTCATAAATTTCAATCGCTGGTGGCATGGGTTTGACCAATGCATTGTAAATGTTTTGGCATTATTAACACGGAGAAGGTTATCCTCATCTTTGAGTTCACATACCCTTCAGGTAATTAAATATATAAACAAAAGGGGTGAAATAACAACATCACAGGAATTCTAGGCGATGGCTGAGCGTGAGAGTCCATAGAAGTTATGAGCAAGCACGTGCCACTGCAAAATTTGGGAAGCATCCCTATCAAGTCAAGTTTGGACGAAAGCTTGCAAGGAAAAATGCATGTCCCGGGGACGGTTCCAAAGCAATGGGAGACTGCGTACTGGCAAGGTTCTAATCCATTCGAATCAGAGACAACCCTCCCGAAGTAATTTTTTAAACTTGCCATGAGTTTATTCATTCAAAAATTTAATTGACGAATTCCATAACATTTATCCCTCACAGTTTTTCCCCTCTCCCTCTACACATTTGGCTAAAGGCAGCAATGCCATTCAAGCGATCAACTAAAAAAAAAAACCGTAGTAATTCCCAGCCAAAAATGAGATATAAATGAGAGGGCAAACAAGATAAAAGATGCAGAGTTTGAATTCGCCAGGAATGCATTATCGCAAAAAAAAACACGTTTTAATTATTTTCCGTTACAGGCTTTACAAAAATATCTAACCTTCATAGAAATCAAGTATGTGTGTGTACAACAATGCGCAGACTTAGACTTTAAGCGTTTCTCTAGCTTCATGACGCCAAGTGAAATGCAACAAAAATCTTTAATATATTTTAACTGGTCGGGCCAAGAATGCCGAGTAATTAACTCCTTGACATTCCAAGGCCGAGCAAATTTATCTCTCCAAGCATAAAAACACAGACAAATATAAAAACGTAAGGCACAGCTGGAGATCACATAGAACCAAGGAAGGTCGGAAATGCCGAGGCCATAAAATCCTTTTATCTAAAATTGATTTGAAACAACAGAGTTAAGAAGAAATATTTTTATATCCGTTACACAATTAAAATCGCCGAAGAATAGAAAAAGAAAACCAGTCAATCCGATGAGAACCCAAGTAGATTTAAGTCAAGTATTTTTAATCTCACAAAGCCAATATAAGAATTTTGATAACATTAAGAGAGGGCGAGGGTCCTAATACATTCTATCATGTAAAAATGAAGAGCGTATCGTTGCTTGATCGCCTGCTCCGAGTGTCGTCTGTGCGCTCCGTGCCGCTCCTGCTCGTTGACCTTCGAGACCTCACCAGTACCTCCTAGACAACGCTAGGGGTACTCTGCTTCCCCCTTATCCCCCCGAGCCACAAAGGGGCCACACACTATCCAGTTGGTACGTCTAGCTCCCATCTCACCTCGCAAGGCCAAGCTACCACTCCTCTTCGAGCTGGAAAATCCCAACTCCCACAAGTAAATCAGCCAAGTCACTAATCTGGCAGTGTAACGTTACTCTAATAGTCAATCCCCTTTCTTCCTCCTCCTTCCTCTCTTTTATAGAGTTTTATTACTTCCAATATTTCCCTAAATCTCGTTTAATTTAAGTTTTAAATAAAAATCTTCTAAAAATTCTCCTTCGTACAAGTGTCATTCATCCCCCACATTCCTCCAATAATTATTTTCTTTAATTTATTAAATTGTATTATTTCCCTCACCCACCTAGAGTTACTCCTAAAATTATTCCTATGTGTCCCTAGATTCCCTTATAGGTTTTAAAGACTTTCCCCAAAATAAAGTTGCTAAATTAGTTCAATTTAGAAGGTTCTTAATTGCAGATTCTTTACTAAGTTGACCTCCCTCTTTTTACCATAAGTTCCCCTCTTTCCCTTTTTATGTTACCTCCATTCCCTAGTTTCCTAATTTTTATAATTTCCCTCTTTCCCCTTTTATTAGAGCTAAAAACGACAGTTGGGCAATTTAACCTCTTTTCCTTTTATCATTAATTTAATATCTTTTTACACATTCACAAGTTAAATAATTAAATTCTTCTTTACCTTTTATCCACATATTTTATTTAAGTTCTTACTCTCTTCANNNCAAAATTTTACCCCTAGCAAAGTTTTAGACTTAGGACTTAGATTCTGAACTAGGCAACGTTTTAATTAGGGAAGTTGTTTTTTTGTTTTTTTTTAATTTCTTAATGAGATATTTGTCTTAGGGCCATCTAGGATCATTCCTTTAACTTCATCAACGCGATGTGCCCCTTTAGGACGCACTACGTGCTCCAAGGGTGCCACTCGCCTCTTTTGTTTCTTTGCGTAAAGTGCCCTTTAGGATGCACCATGTCTTCCAAGGGTGACACTCGCCTCTTGACTGATTGGTAGACATCAATAACCCCTAGAGTCAACACTCCGCTAGGTGAACTTGTGGGAGACTAAGGGATTCTAAGGAATAAGGCCCCCGCCTTATTGCGTGCCCCATAGAATCATCGCGAGTGACTGTCGTAGTCTTCCCTCACGACATCGTGGGTCCTCTCAAACTAGGCAATCGTTAACCTACAGTTCGAGCCATAGTGGGAGTGCTAATAGGCTGTGGTAGGGATATTGTCCACACCTCTCCCTCAGCCTCTCTGGTAGTCGTGTGTGGCCCCTTTACTCCATATGTGAGTCTAGTCGGCAAGCTATCGTCAGCCCGCATCATCAACAAATCATGTCAGAACATATCCACATCATATCATCTAATCAAATGTACTAATATCACAGTAAGACAATCAAACCCCAATAGCACACTCCCTGACTTGATCCAGAGTCCAAGGGATTCCATCGATGCCTATGCATCCTCAAGGTCCAAAACCCTGCACACTCAGTAAAACCGAGTCAATAGCACCTGTCTATATCAATGCAGTAAAACAACATGTCATCTACCCATAACGCATAAATATCAAAGTCAAATGTTTTAATGGCATAATAATTTGGATCACTTGCGAGCAAGTGTCCTCAAAGAATAAGTTTTCTCAGTGTGCCAGAGCAGGATGTTACATAAATGTGTTGAACCTGCACAAAAAATATCTAGCTAGCAAATGACATACACAGTTTGTAGAGAAAATATGAGAAAAGAGAAGCACGAGAGAAAGAATGGAAGAATTCTCATTAACAAAATGAATGAATGATAATTTTCACATGATATACTCTATATAAATCAACTAATGTGCACAGGATGAGAAGCCAATGATCCATAGTGGTGTTCTAGAGTGATATAGACACACACCAATAGTTACGAGAGTAAACTGACACCTAGTCTAGTCTCTCAGGCAGTTACAAGAGTGAACTACCACCTAGTCCGAGTTAACTAATCTCTCAGTATTCAGTTAAATTACTGAAACATAGTGAAATGAGGAGACTATTAGGGAATCATGAGTAATACACTAGATTGGTGATAATCCCAAAGACAATGCGCAATAGTTTGTGATGATCCCAATGTTGCATGGTGATGATCCCAATGTGGAATCTAGACTCCACTCAACTGATCAAATTGAAGTGTGAACTAAAGAGAATATTCTCCTAGAGGAATATTCTCCATAAACTATAGGAGACTAAATAATGAATAATAAACATAGGGAAAACCTTAGGAAAAATAAATACTAGGTGTGTGTGAAGTATCTCCAACACCCGCCTTAAACATGAGTATGGTGAAAATAAAGAATGGGTCCTAGCAACAAGGCCACGTTAGGTACCCAAATACAAAATATACACTAAAATAAAAGAGGAAAGAGGGAAAACATCATGGGAAATCCCCCCCCCCCCTTCAAAGTACAATGTATTTAAAAAGAAGAACTGACAGTTGTTAGGAAACTATGTCCTACACTCTAAGACGACTACACAGAGAATGGAACTTCTGCTCAGTGAAGGTCCTGGTGAAGATGCATTCAATCTATTTTTCCAAAGGAAAAATTGTAGGTCGATGATCCCCTCGTGTACTAATTCCTTGATGTAGTGCATGTGGATCTCGATGTTCTTCATCTGTTTCCTCTAAGATGGATCTCTGTATAACTTCATAGTTCTCTCCTTGTCACACCATATGACGGTCGACTCATGAAACTAAATACCCAACTCATGGATAAAATGATGTAGCCACATAGACTGAATGGTTATGCTAACTACCCCTTTGTACTCTACCTCAACTAAAGATAGAGAAATGGCATCCCTCTTCTTTCTCGACCAACAGATAGGCCCAAAATTGAGACTGAATGAGTAACCATATGTGGACTTGTGATCAATGCTATCACCATCCCAGTCAGAATCAGTGAACCTGATGAGGTCCTGTGTAGAGTCTACAACATAGTGAATCCCAAAGGTGATGGTTCCCTATACATATCAAAGGATATTATTTGTAGCCTTCCAATATAGCTCATATGGCTCCTTCTTGAACATGGAGAATGATCCAACTACATAGGAGAGAGGTCCGGTCTGGATTGTGTGAGATACAAAAATATCCCCAGTTTCTGTATGTATAGTTTCCTTTCCACTAGTGGATTGTCCCCAACACCCTCAAGTATAACTCCTAATAGGAAAGTAGTCAGGGTAGACTTTCATTTTGTCATGTGAAATCTCTCAAGGAGATCTCGTGCATACTTGACCTAAGACAGTTTGATGCTTGATGCATCTTGACTGTTCTGGAGTCCAAGGAAGAAATGTAGTGAACCTATGTTTGTCATCAAGAACCTTTCATGCAGAATCCTCTTTATTGTAGCGACCGCTGAATTCGATCACTCGGTGATCAACAATTCATCAACATACACAACTACGAGTAGATTTGAATCAGTCATCTTGAGCATGTAAACATTCGGGTTTGAATTAACACATACAAAGTTCTTTGACAATAGGTAGGAGTCCATGTTGGCATACCATGCCCTCGGGGCCTTCTTGAGGCCATAAAGAGACTTCTTCAATTGAAAAACCAAATATGAATCCTGCATAAATCCTTAGGGTTTCTCCATATATATTTACTCAAAGATATTGTCATGAAGAAATGCATTCTTCACATCCATCTGATGGAATTTCCATGCCTTGGCAATGGAAAGTGCCAAAATTATGGAATCCATATTCTCTACTGGAGTGAATGTCTCATCATAGTCAATACTGTGCACCTGCTGAAATCCTTTGGAAACTAGCCTGGCTTTATATTTGCTAACCGGTCCATCTAATGCACTCTTGGTATTGTAGACCCAACTGCACCTAAAAAATTTCCTTCCTAAAGGAAGGGGAACTAGATCCCAAGTTAGGTTCTCGAGGAGGGAGGTGTACTCCTCCTACATGACATATTACCAAAAAGGATTTCTAGAAGCCTCCCCATATGACTGTGGATGTGAAGAATGAACCAAGAAAAGATGCTTGTGTGGAAATTATTAAATGGAATTGAGTTTAAGAGGAGGCTCCTCAAAATCATATTGATTCCTCCTAGTATCAGTTGGATCCCCAACAAGATCTCTTGCATATTGAAGAGTAGTCTTGGCCCACTTGGGCCTATGATCTGGATCTAGCTCTACAACTGCATCTATGTGCACTGACTTTGCATTTGATTGTACTGACTCTATATCTAAATCATTTGAATCCTATGAATCATAACTCTCATATGAATAAGAGTCAACATGTGCATGATCATCATCTCTGACAGGTGGAAGAACAAAAGTGTATGCATGAGGTTGTTGTGGTACATGCAAGACACGTTCCTTGAATTGGAAACTATGCTCAATAATGAGCTAGTCCAAGGATAGATCAATGAGTTTGTACCCCTTCACACCATCGAGGTATCCAACAAAGATACACTTTGTTCTCTGTGGATCAAGTTCCTTCCTCTTCTTAGACGGAATCATGGCCCATGAGCGAGAAGCAAATATACAGAAGTGGGTCACTTCAAGTTTGAGGCTAATCCAAGCCTCGTAGGGGGTCTTATCCTTGAAAAATCTATAGGGACATATGTTTTGGATGTAGGTTACAAAATTACGTACTTCATCCCATAATATTTGTTGAAGTGACTTTGCATGTAGCATGCAATATGCCATTTCTTTTAGAGATATATTTTTTTGTTCAACAAATTTGATTTGCTATGGAGTATAAGGACCCATGTGTTTCAACTGAAACCTAGCCTCATGAAAAAAAAAATGTATCTCATGGTTGGCATACTCTCCCCCATTATCTGTTTGAATGACTATTATGTTCTTTCCTGAATTTGTTTCAACAAGGTCTTTGAAATCTTTGAGGTGTTGAAAGACCTATGATTTTTTCATGAGTGATGCAGACCCCCTACCTCAGTAGGGTCCACTGACCTCCTGGTCTCTGGATCGATCTTCTTCTAAGCTGAAATGGCTCTTCGGTCTCCTGCTGGAACCCTTTAAATGAATCCACAGGTCCCTTTAATTCTCTGGCACAGGCCTTGAGAAATCCTATGCACGCGCTCATCTTTCACGTTTCGAGGTTTCGTGATTTCGCGAGTTGAGACTCCCTGTCTCAAGAATCCTTCACCCTTGAACCCTCGGTTGTCGAAATGCCAAAAAGGGATCAATTCCACAGTTGGCTCCTCCCTTAATGCTCCGCACCTTTCACATTTTGGGGTTTTGTGATTTCGCGAGTCGGGACTCCCTATCTCCCGACTCCTGGCCTCTCGAACACCCGGTTCTCGGAATTCCAAAAAGGGCTTGACATCGACGCACTACTAGATTTTACGATTCATGAAATCACAATGAAAGTGTTTCCCCTGTTCTCTATCTTTCAAATCCTCTGTTCCTGAAATTCCAAAATGTCTTGGCATTCATTTTTTTGAGGTTTCACGATTCATGATTTTGCGATTCCGGCTGCAGAAAATTCTAGGTCCTTCAAAATCCCAGACTCCGAAATGCCGAAATATCTACCTCTAAGAGATCAATGGCCCAGAACCTTCTAGAAATAATGGCTACGATCCCACTGGATCGACAGCTCAAAATGTTTTGGGCCTTTCCCAAAACCTTGACCTCTTTCCACGTGTCCTCCTTGATGGACGGTCCTGGTCCTTTCATGAATTCTCCTTTCAAGATCTCAGTGACTCTTCATTCTTGATATCCCAATGTCTGAATCCCCGAATTTCCGAAATGGCTCAGATCTTTTTGGGATATCGCAAATTGGTAGTCCACGATGTAGTCACTCCAAAAATCTCTTGTCGCTCCAATCCCCAGATCTTGATATTAGAATATTCAAGGGTTTAAGCCCCGTGTAGCTTCTCTTGATCCGACGGTTGTTGGGTATTGGCGCTAGATCTGATGGCTATAGGCCTCCCTCAATCCAACGGCCCTGGCGTTTTCGGAGTTTTGTGAACTGAAAATTCATGATGCAGTGATTCCAAAATCACTTATCGTTCCAAAGCTCGAACTCTGAAATGCCGAAATTCCGAAATCTCCTTTCTTATATTGCTTTGTGCACAAAGGAACTGTTCCTCCTGAGCTTCAGGACTTAGAATAAGTCTTCTCCCACACACTCCTTGTGCT
The DNA here is from genome assembly GCA_009831015.1 of Picea engelmannii. Taxonomy (NCBI): domain Eukaryota; kingdom Viridiplantae; phylum Streptophyta; class Pinopsida; order Pinales; family Pinaceae; genus Picea; species Picea engelmannii. The sequence goes on along the minus strand of ML776752.1, from coordinate 2,206,663 downwards.
ACTGAGATTTCTAGTAACTCAAATATGAAGTATTTATTGTAAAGAAATGCTTCATGCCCTCTTGGCATTGTTTGGCTCGATGCACACCTTCCATAGCCTTTCTCCACAGAGTGTTCAACAACCCTGTGAGTGTCTTCTCTTTGACACTTCCCTTTCTGCAAAACTTGAAAGAGTTCCTTTTGTGCACACTTGCACATGCTCAATGCCCTCCTGGTAGAGCTTAACAAAACCTTCAGTAATTATGTTTCTTCTCTATGCCTTCCTTTGCATAGTTCCTCCTCTAGAGTATTCAATAAATCAGAGGCTTCCTTTGAGTCTGTGAATCCTCCCGGTGTGCCCTCCTGACACGTTCTTTCTAACTCCTTAGAGTTCATATGCGCACTCCTTGCACTGGCCTCAGAACTTCTCATGTTCCGTTGTGCACTCCTTACACAACCCAAAAAACCCAGATAGATATCACAACTTAATCAGATAGAAAAATTCTATCTATCCCTACAGATGAAAATCTAACATACATCTACAACATTCATTCATGAAACATAAATACATGAACAACCATATGCAGGAAAAACTACTTTTCTATTAATCCCTGTGTCTCTATACAGATGATTTACAAATTCTGGACTGTAACAAGTCTCATCTCTCTCTCGAGACCTCTCTACTTTGGTCTATCCTCCTAACTCTCTACTCTCTCTAGAGATTCTCATTACAAAAGAGGGCTCCCATGAGCTTATCCTACTCCACTTCCTTAGTGCTATCACTATCTCAGAGTGGAACCTACTCCTATGGTTACATTACATAAACAGAAGTCTCAAACCTGACTGATCTGGACTTAGCTACAGGTAACCATTAACGGAAACCTCAACCACTACTTGTAAAAAGGTGTATCTTGGCATTAAAAGCCTTACAACCCTTTATTACATTTTAAAATTTTAAAATTGAGAGGGTTGTGCCTCTCCCTTTCTCCATTAAATGCATGATGGATGTGCTAGCTGGTTGGCACGCTGCTGACGTGGAGCGATGCTCTTGCATCATACTACTTAGCTGGAAAAATCATGATCTCTTGATCATGAGCTACTCTTCTTCAGTGTTGAAATCCACCTAGATCCCAAACTTTCCCTTGTAGCTGTCCATTTGCTCCTCTACTTCATTGTTGCTTCTGTTGCTACCCTGCTCCTCCTGCAGGCTCCCATCTTCTTAGCTTTCCTTTGCTAACTGCTTCTTGTACTGACGTCAACATCAACCTCCTGATCTCCTCAATCACCTCGTCCATCTGCTCCCATGGCTGGCTCTTTTTATGAAGTCTTCTCTGTTGCACTTATTTCTTCTCAATGGGCAGATCTGATCGATCTCACATGATGTCTTTATTTCCCTTTGTGGCACTAAGTGGCCAGTCTGCTGCAGACTCCAGTCTACAGTCTCATTACTGAGTTGTTGCTCAGCTTCTTCCTGTGGCAGTTCTGCTGCTTCCATTTCTCCTACTGGCATACTTCCAGCTTCTTCCAGCTTCTCCCTAGGCTTGTATGCTCCACTACCTTCTTCCAACTTAGCCTATTGGATGTGCGAATTTTGCACCATCACCCTTCTCTTCGGGGCTTCCAATTCTTCACACAGACCAACAAAGTCCATGTTGTCTGCTTCCTCTTCTTCTTCTTCTGTAGCTTCCAATACTGTAGTGATCTCTTGTTCATCTTCTTGGCTGAAAATTTTGAGCCATTCTTTTGAATGCTCCTCCTTTTCTCCTTGGGAAAACATCAATGTCTGCTCCACTTCTTCATCCATGAAAGTTTCTGTTGGTTGTCCTCCTATTGTTGCTGCATCTGCAACACATGCTCTGGCCTCAACTGGGTTGCTTGGTAGGAACACCTCTATTCCTCCAATGATCATAATTCTCTTTTGATTCTCTCCTTTCAGTACTCCTTGTTGATCTAAACCCTCTTCTGAGTTCATGAGACTTTCAGACAGTCTCATCTCTTTCCCCTTGCCCACCTGGCAATTTGGGAATTTTCTGCTACCCACCTGGAAGTCTATGAGATCGTTTGATCCCATCTCATTACCCACCTGGCAATCTTAACTTTCACCACTGCTCCCCTAGCAGTACGCGAGACCTTCCACTGATCTCTTTCCATTGCCCACCTAGCAACTTGAAAGTTCACCTCTACCCACCTAGTAGTTTATGACATCAATCGATCCCATCTCCATCAACACTCCTTGCTGACCTGAACTCATCCCTAAGTTCATGAGACTTTCAGACAGTCTCATCTTCTCTCCATTTCCCACTTGGCAATATGTGATTTCTTCCTTTCCCACCTGGTAGTTTACGAGATCTTCAACTAATCTCATACCATTTCCCTCTTGGAAATATGAATTTACATGGCTATCCTCCTGATAGTCTATGAGATCCTCCGATGATGTCATTTCATTGCCCACCTGGCAATTGGAAAATTCATCTATGCCCTCCTGGCAGTCTATGAGACCTGAAATTGATCTCTCTTCCTCATCACTGAGGGTTTCTCCAACTTCTGGCTCACATATGCAAACTAGCTCTATTTCACTGAGGCTTTCAACATACCTCATCCATATTTTCAACAACCTTTTTTGTCTTTTGGCCAACAACTCCTTGACTAGCCACTTCACCTTCTTCTTTATGGGCCATTCATACACCCAACATGCTTCTACATTCTGCTACATTATCAATGCAAGATGCTCCATTCTCGCTCTTATCTTGGTGATTTCTTTATCAATCTCTTCTTTACTCATCTGATGGTGGTCTCCTCTTCCACCACGCTCATGGCCTTCAGTAGCCATTTCCATATTTTGTCTGCCCTCCTGGCAAACTTATGGATCAATATACACCTGAGAGCATCTCCATGTCCTCCTACAAATCACATGGTTGTCTATTGACTATTGCACACCTGTAAACAATCTTGATAGAACATCATTACTCTGTCTCCTCCTTCACCTATTGTCTACATATGAATCTTTTCTTCTGATTCCACTTGATGTTACCATAATTCCTCCCATCATATCTCCTTTGTTTGTGAACAAAGTAACGGTCTCCTCTTTCTCTTTTGTCTGAAATATATAGACCAAAAATCTGCTCTAATACTTGATGGTATCAGACTGTATCCCTTCATAGTCCTCCTTTTGTCTATGATCTGCAAACCAAAAAAATAGCTCTGATACCACTTGATGTAGACCCCCTACCTCAGTAGGGTCCACTAACCTCTTGGTCTTTGGATCGACCTTCTTTTGAGATGAAATGGATCTTTGGGCTCCTACTGGAACCCTTTGAACGAATCCATAGGTCCCTTTAATTCTTTTGCACAGGCCTTGAGAAAGCCTATGCACGCGCTCAGATTTCACATTTTGGTGTTTTGCGATTTCATGAATCAGGACTCCCTGTCTCACAACTCCTTCACCCTTGAACCCCCGATTGACAAAATGTCGAAAAGGGCTCAACTCGATAGCTGGCTCCTCCCTTAATGCTCTACACCTTTCACATTTCGGGGTTTCACGATTTCACGAGTCGGGACTCCCTGTCTCCCGACTCCTCACCTCTCGAACACCCGGTTCTCGGAATGCCAAAAAGGGCTTGATGTCGAAGCGCTACCATATTTCGCGATTCAGGGAATAACGATGCAACCGTTCCCCCTGTTCTCTGTCTTTCAAATCCCTGGTTCCCAAAATGCCAAAATGTCTTGGCGTTCATTCTTTTGGGGTTTTGCGACTCAGGATTTTGTGATTCCAGCTGCAGACAATTCTAGGTCAATCAAACTGCAGGACCCTGAAATGTAGAAATCTCTCCCTCTGAGAGATCAATGGCCTAGACCCTTTTGGAACCAATGACTACTATCCCACTGGATCGAAGGCTTGAAATCTTTTGGGCCTTTCCTGAAACCTTGACTGCTTTCCACGTGTCCTCTTTGATGGAAGGTCCTGGTCCTTTTGCGAAATCTCCTTTCGCAATCTCGGTGACTCTTCACTCTTGATCTCCCGGTTTCTTAATCCCCGAATTCCTGAAATGGCTCATATCTTTTCGGGATTTCGCGAACCAGTTGTCCATGATCGAGTGACTCCAAAAATCTCTTGTTGCTCCAATCCCCGGAATCCGATATGGGAATATCGAAGGGTTTAAACCCCGTGCACCTTCTCCTGATCCGAAGGTTGTTGGGTATTGGCACTAGATCTGATGGCTATAGGCCTCCCTTATTCCAATGGCCCTGGCCTTTTCAGAGTTTCATGAACCGAAAGTTCACTATGCAGTGATTCCAAAATCACTTGCCATACCAAACCCCAAACTCTAAAATGCCAAAATTATGAAATATCCTTTCTTCTATTTCTCTGTGCACAAAGGCATTGTTCCTCCTAACCTTTGGGAATTAGAATAAGTCCGCTCCCACACACTCCTTGTGCTACTGATATTTCGAGTAACTCAGATCCGAAGTATTTCTTGTAAAGAAACGCTTCATGCCCTCCTAGTGTTCTTTGGCTCGATGCACACCTTGCAGAGCCTTTCTCCATAGAGTGTTAAGCAACCCTGTGAGTGTCTTCTCTTTGACACTTCCCTTTCCTCAAAAATCGAAAGAGTTCCTTCTGTGCACACTTGCACATGCTCAATTCCCTCCTGGCAGATCTTTACAGAACCTTCAGTAATTTTGTTTCTTCTTTGTGCCTTCCTTTGTATAGTTCCTCCTCTAGAGTATTCAGTAACTCTGAGGCTTCCTTTGAGTCTGCGAATCCTCCTAGTGTGCCCTCCTGGCATGTTCTTTCTGACTCCTCATATTTTAGATGTGCACTCCTTGCGCTGGCATAAAAAATTCTCATGTTCCATTGTGCACTCCTTGCACAGCCCAAAGAACCTAGACAGATATCACAACTTAATCAGATAGACAAATTCTATCTATCCCTATAGATGACAATCTAACATACATCTACATCATTCATTGATGAAACATAAATACATGAACAACCATATATAGAAAAAACTGCTTTTCTATTAATCCCTGTGTCTCTATACTGATGATTTACAAAGGCTAGACTATAACAAGTCTCAGCTCTCTCTCGAGACCTCTCTGCTCTAGTCTCTCCTCCTAACTCTCTACTCTCTCTAGAGATTCTCATTACAAAAGGGGGCTCCCATGAGCTTATCCTCCTCCACTGCCTTAGTGCTATCACTATCTCAGAGCAACACCTACTCCTACGGTTACATTACATAAAAGGAATTCTCAGATATGACTGATCTGGACTTAGCTGTAGGAAACCATTAACAGGAACCTCAACCACTACATGTACAAAGGTGCAGCTTGGCATTAAAATCCTTACAACCCTTTATTACATTTTCAAATTTTAAAATTGAGAGGGCTGTGCCTCTCCCTTTCTCCATTAAATGCGTGTTGGATGCACTGGTTGGATGGCACGCTGCTGACGTGGAGCGATGCTCTTGCATCAATGAGAAAGAAAATCCATGTGAAGCATGAGAAATCATCAAAAAAAATGAGCACGTACCTTTCTTTACTAATTGATGGATGTAGAAAAGGGCCCATGATGTCACTATGGATCAGATCTGAAGGAAAGGAAGCCTTCTATGTCTTTCCTTTGTTGAATTTCACTTGAGGGTGTTTTCCAAGAAGACATACCTCAAAAATTAGTTTGGAGAAGTGGATGTTAGGTATACCATCAACCATTCCATTATTTATAATTTGTTGCATGTATATGAAATTTAAATGCACAAACCTTTTGTGCCATATCCTACTGCATTCATCAACATGGGTAAGCAATAATGCATAATCTAGTTCAATAAATTCAAAAAATGTGTAGAGTCTTGATTGATGATTTACCTCACTGGTAGAAACCTTGGAATTGATTTTCATGTAATAGATATCCACTGCATTAGGTGTTAATATGAATATATTTTTGGTGTCGTAGTTTGTCATATGATACATGGATATAAGATTGGCAGAAAGTTTGGGAATGTGTAGTACATTCTCGAAGCTTCCTTTTGTGAGTTAAATTCTTCCTTTGCCAATGACCTCGACTGGAGATTTGTCCCCCATCATAATAGGAGGACCTTTGCATGTGTACAATGAAGAGTATAATTCTTTTGTGTCTTCCATGTGGTGCGATTCACCTAAATCTATGATCCAATCCTCGAGAGAAAAGTTTATGGAAATCAAAGCATGGCTAGAATTGCCTTTCCTAGGATTCTCATCTTCTGGCTTCTTCTTATTGGCACCCTCGGAGATGTGATCTCCAAGGTTATTTTTTTGTAGTATTTGAGCCATTTGGTCTATCTGTTTCTGCATACATGTAGATTTTGGATGGAATTATTTATGGTAGTAAATGCATTTCTCCCATTTTCTTCCCTTTACACTTTTGTATTCGAAGTCATCGTTGAAGGGTTTTGAGTATGCTTCCTTATTTGGATTTGCATGTGCTTTCCATTTTTATTTGTCTTTATATTTCTGATTTTGATGAACACTAACATCATGCACAACACATGCATGCACCTTTGGGCCTTTGATTTTTCCCATGTTGATAAGCTTGTTCTTCTCTTGTGTCATAGATTCATCAAGACCTCGAGAGAGGGCATATTCCAGGTGGTTTCAGAGGTGAGCCTTACTGAATGATATGTGGATACAAACACAGAGTATTCCAAGAACAAGTTTGGAGAGAATGATGAGAACCATGTATTTCTCCTCCTTATATTTATCAACCCCTCAAGCCTTGACTTGCGACAACAAATCCTTGTATTTGGTAAAGAAATCTTGGAGATTGTCGAATTTTTTTGGATCCAATGTGAGAAATTTAAACCCAAGCATGTGTCCCCTCATCTCATCCTATTTTCCAAAAATCCCTTCCAAGGTTGTCAATGATTCATTTGGGTATTTACAGGAGGATATGTGAAAAAGGAGTTCAGGAGAAATGAGACTGCAAATAGTTCCAAATGCTTCATCCATTCGATTCAAATACTTGGATTTTTCTATGGTTGATCTGGGTTCGGTCTTTGTTTCCATAGTTAACATGTATAATCCTCTACCTTGAAGATGCACTATAATATTCTTCGTCCATGCAGAGAAATTGTAGGTTGTAAGAATGAATTATTTTGGAAATTCCATTTTCCGGTTGTCTTCAATCTTCAATACCTGCAAAAATAATCTAGTGTGTATTTTTCCTAGAAATTTGCTAGCTCTGATACCATGTAAATGTTTTGAACCTACATAGAATATATATATATATATATATATATATATATATATCCAATGACATACACAATTTGTAGATAAAATATGAGAAAAGAGAAGAAAAATAATGGAAAATTTTGCATTAACCAAATGAATGAATCATAATTTACACATGATATTCTCTATATAACTCAAATAATGTGCACTAGAGGATAATTCAATGCACCATAGTGGTGGTATATAGTTATCTAGACACACACCAGTAGTTACGGGAGTAAACTTCTACCTAGTATTGGCTCTTAGGTAGTTATGAGAGTGAACTACCACCTAGTCTCAATTAACTAGTCTCCCAGGCTCCAGTTAACTGATTGAAACATAGTGAAGTGAGGATGAGATCATAGAATCATGAGTAATCCACTAGTTCGGTGATAATACCAAGGACAATACAAATTAACTGGTGATGATCCCAATGTTGCATGATGATGATCCCAATGTGTCACGTAGACTCCATTCAACTGATCAAACTGAATTGTGAACTAAAGAGAATATTCTCCTAGAGGAATATTCTCCCTAAACTATAGGATACTTAATAATGACTAATAAACATAGGGAAAACCTTACTAAAAATAAATCCTAGGCGTGTGTGAAGTATCTCCAACACATCACAATCATTTTTTTATTTTATTTAACATTTTAACTATTAATTATATCTTGAATAAAGTGTAACTATAGAACTGTCACAGCCCCATGGGAGGCCCACCCAAATTTTTCGATCATGAACCTCCTGGGGACATGTGACACCATGACATTTCTCACTTGGTTTCTTGACAACACCAAGGATACTTCATCCATACTCCACCTCTTCATCTAAATCATACCCATACTTTGTTCTAGGATACAAGAGAGTTACACTCCAACTCTGTGCAACTCACTTGTATACTTAGATAGTTTTGTTAACAATATTAACACTTAGTCATTAAGAAGACATCCATGATCATGTGAAACCAAGAGAACACTTATGAAACAAATAAGAGACAAACACAGATATAGTGCGAGCGACACAAGATGTGCCTAACACCTGGCTAAGTCTTATTATTGTGAAAAAGTTACAATAAAAGAACTATTGGTTATATTTAGAGATTGGGAAGAGTCACACAATTCTCCTCACCTCACCAAGATACTCATACATAGATTCATCCCACCAAGAATCATCTGTCACAACGAATGTTTCAAACCCTGTGATGCACCTGAGACATGTGCTCTCCACAAACCTACTACCCTTTCTCTATCACAAAATTCACCAAGATAACACAGACATCTAATTATTCCTCACAAGATGACTCACCAATACCTACAACAATAATTCCCCAAACTCCCTTTTACATCCCAAAGATTTATTTCCTCTTCTTTTTCACAGACTTCACTAAGATAACAAATACTTATGATTATGCCTCATAGCATGCCTCACCCAAATCTGTGGAAATACTTCCCCAAAAATCTCTTGTGCATCCCACTCTTGAATACATGTCTTCCATGTATTCTACATACTACATTTTGTTCTTCTTTTCCTCAAAACTTTGCCTTGGTTGATTAAAACATTTCATCCATGACTTATTTCTCTTTCCTTCCTTGGTTTTGCACCCTTTCTCTTATATGGAATTTGAATGTGAGCTTCATGAAATTTCATGTCATTTGTGTGTGTCACACCCCTTCATAGATCAAGGTGACCAAATGAACTAATGTGCCCCTTTACAAAATGACACACCCAAACAGACTCATGCACTCGTCAACCTTCAAGTCCCTTAGGACAGGCATGGCCCAACCTTGGGTGTGAGCCTCATGTCAATGTGCCCCAACCTCTTTGGTTCACCCCTGCTTTGTTTGTTTCCTTGAACCAACAAAATAACTCTTAGTGGGTGTGTCGGCGAGGCCATCCAACCCCTCCAACATGCCCATGTTTCCAAGGGTGGGTGGGTCCACTCCATAGACGTATGTCCAAGTCACCTCATCCTTTCCAAAATGCAACCCAAGTCAGCATTAACCATCACAAGGAAACTGAGGTGTATTCCCCCTTGGTTATGCATGAAACCATTGTGTGCTCAAGGTGCTTCTTCCCAGACCTATGTGTTTGTTTTCTCCCAAATAATCACATTCCCCTTGTGCTCTCTTTCTCGAATCATCTCCAAGTCCACCCAAGGATAATGTACACTTGGTGGGAGTCACAAAAGGCCTTGCATCCTCTTCCACTCCAATTTGTTGCCATCACTAGAAACATTCATTGATCTCCATAACATATGTTCCCTATTTCGGATCTTGTTACTACTCAACAACTTTTGTCTCCTGTTATCCCACTTTCCTAGGGATAAATAAGGAGATGATGTCTCGAGTCCCTCATGTTGCATACATAGAGTACCAAGAGGTATATGTGTAGGTAGGGGCCCCTATCATACCACAAATCACCATCCAATTGTTCGCAACACCATCTGCCACACCCACCTTGGCCCATAGAGGACAAAAAGTCTTGATTCATGAGGTAACAAGTCCATTAACATGGTAAGTGTCATTTTAATATTTGGACCATTTGAAAATTTTTCCAAGGATCCTTTCTTGATTTTGAAAACATTTGCTTCGAAATTATAGTTTTTTCCCTATTTCACCTTGGTGATTGTCATGGTTTCCTACAAATTGGCCACCCTCATGGAAAGCTTTTCTATTGGGGGGTTCCCTTGAAGGGTCATTGTACCATTCTCGCTCATAATTTCCACCTTCCATCACTCTTTCCCCTCTCTTTCCCCATATTTTTGGTCTTCGGGATTATTGACCCAAGAACGGCATGTACAACATCTCATGGCAAGAAGGGGTGACTAGGCTCAGAGGTGCCATAGAAAAAAATCATGCAATAAAATATCACCATGGGATTCCTAGAGTAGTGAAATGCCTCTCAAAAAAGTGAGGCACCCATCAAACAAACAACTAATTAATTAATAATAATTTCTAAGGTAGAGCATTGTTGGGCTATGCATTTCCTTTTTAGTGCCCCTTATTGTCTTCAACTTGGAAATGTATGTGAACCAAGGTAGAGTGTAAGTGGGATATGAATTTCATTTTTAGTTCCCCTTATTGTATTCAACTCAGTGACATATGCAAAATAAATGGCTAATAAAGGTCATGGAAAAATATACTTTAAAGACAAAAAGTGGAAAAGGATGTGGCTAGCCCTCAATAGAAGTGACCATAAATGAGACAATACAAGCTCTTGTATGTCATGAATCGAAATTCATAGAAGTATAACCCCATCCACCTCATGTTTTGTACATTACCTAGAAAGCATTATCCTTTGAATCATCCTATGCTTGAGGAACTGTCTCACCCAATAGGGCATTATGACACCCCCCCCATATCTAAATTTGGTAAATTGTATAAGGTGTTTGAGCATTTTTTTGTTTTTAAAAAGGGGTATTTGATCCATATGTTTGGGTGGTTATTCTAATATACATGGATTCATTAGCATGATATTGTTACTTGTGTACCCTTGGAGGGCGTACTTGTTTGTCTTTGAAAGTGCTTGATAGGTGAAAGTTTGAACATAGAGGCACAAGTTTCCTTGGACCTTCATTTGGGGCATGAAGCCCACAAGTTGGATGATGTGTCGCCTCTCCTTGGGACATACATTATGAGGGATGTTGCATTTGGATGCATTTTATTATATATTGGAGATGACTCGATAGCCTTCCCAACCCCAACGTTTTCCTTTGGAGTAGATATGCTTCTCTTTTGGATCATGATGTCATCACTTGGAAGGCTAGGGTTTGATGGTGAAAGGTGTTTTGATGGTGATGTGGCTTTGATTGATGAAGAGAGAGACACATTAAATGCATATGAAATTTTTTGGTAGGATATATGGCCTTTGGAGGCCCAACAATATCACCCTAGTCCAAAATGTCTCTCCTAGTGGCCCAATGTCACCCTTTAAGGATGATGTCACCCATAAAAGGGGATTTTATTTTTGTAATTTTGAATTTTAACATTCTAAAGGAAAAAATATGAGGTCAACCTCCCTAATTTGATGTTGACATTTTGAATTTTGGAAAAATGGGTTTTAGGTGACCTCCTATAAAAAGAGTTCACCCCATTGTCATTTTGGACATAACTCACTTTAGAATTACATACTTGATGGCTGAATTTTTTTACCTACTTGGGAATTTGGATATATCTCTCTCTTAAATTCATCTTGGATGCTAGTACTTGTATTTTGGTGGTGGAAATATAGGCTCTTTCGCTTGGATGCTTGTTCTTGGTGAATTTTTTGGAATATGTTTGATAAGGAAAGGTTTCTTCATGCTTTTTCTTTGATCTTGTAAGGAATTTTTTCATTAATTGTGTTTTTCTTTTTGTTTCAAGCTAAATTTGTATAAAACCTTGGAGGAGTATAAATGCATACACCCTCCATCAATTCTAACTTTTCATCATTAAATAATCTACTTTGCAAAGGTTGTTAGGAGGAGTAAAAAGGATTCCACCCTCCTAGATCTACCTTGCTATGGAGTAAAAAGGCTTACACCCATGGAGAGGTAACAAAACTAGATATTACACAATGGACTCCATTAACTCTATTTTTAAGGAACTAATCTACTTTCATTGGAGATATAAAATTGTTGCATTGGAATGCATGAATTTTTTAGGCATTGCAATTATTCAAGTTTGAATTGATTCTATATGTTATAACATTTCTTGTGCCCTAGGGATGTCTTGATTAACCTAGTAATTTTCTTTGATGTTACTAATTAATGCTATAACAATTAGAGTTGCAGAAAAATCATCTTCTTTCAATCTTTTTTCATAATCTACTACTGAAATTCAGTTGTAAACCTTGGTTAATGATCTATTGCTCATTGGATAATTTTTGGGTGGTTTACCTATAGAATTCTTTGGCTAGATCTCACTGTTGTAGAAATGTTTTTCTACAGAAGCTTGGATATTATATTAAATTGTTTGTAACACCTAATATTCTTCCCTTAAGGCCACCAAAGTCATTCTTTAATCATTGGATGTTTGACTAGTTATTGCTAGATTTATTTTTGTTATCCTGTACTAGATTTTGGATGG
>ML776752.1:2148013-2184790 GCA_009831015.1 Picea engelmannii | reverse complement strand
GGAATAACATCAAGCTCTACCTCATCAATGAAATGTGCAGTGATAGCAAACCTAAGTTTACACCTTCTTGTTACTTGTAACTTAGCATTATCACATATCCAACCAAGAGGGTATGGATTAGGATGTGGAATTGTTTCCAACTTCAATTTCTTAACAATTTCTTCAGATATGAGGTTTGCTTGAGATCCAGTATCAAATAGAGTATCTATCTTAGTATGCTTTGAAACAACCATTATGTGCAAAATTTCAATTCTCTCTTTTTCTTGTTGAGTTTCATTGATATTTTTGTTACTTGAAGAACTAGTACATGCAATAGAACCATTACCTTGATAACCCATGGTTGTGATCTTTGTTTCATCACCCAAATCAAAACCTAAATCATGTTGTATGGTTGTAGCAGTCTTTGACTTCCCTTTGTTGCCAAACTTTTTGGGTATTCTTTCAAGATGAAGTTTCCAACAATGGTCTTCATCATGGCCATCTTTTGAACAATGTTTGCATGTGAATTTCTCTCCCTCTTTCTTAACAACAACATTCTTTTTGCCATTGCCCTTGATCTTCCTTTTTCCTTTGTCTCCATGGCTGAAAGGCTTCTTGTTACCCTCATGAGTTTCATTCCTTCCTCTTGCTTCCAAATGAGTATCCTAAACACAAACTGCATCTAGATTTGAAGGATTAAACATGAGTATAGTATGTCTCAAATAACTATGTAAAGCTCCAATGTATTTGAGTAAAGTTTCTTAAGAAGACAAATCTACTACCAAAACCAAAGCTCTTCTCCTAAATTCTTGAGTAAATCTTTGCACATTCTGTCCTTTAGCTTGTCTAAAGTTTTTCCAATCCATAGTAGCTTTTTGCATATATGCCAATGGGTAAAATTGTCTTTTAATTGCAACAATAAAATCATTCCAAGAGGTTAAAATTTTACCATGTTTCTTCATGTCCTCCTGAGTCTTGGATTCCCACCAAATGAGTGTTGCACTAGCCAATCTTAAAGAAGCAAGATGGATCTTAGTTTCATCATCTTGAATTTTTTGTATCCTACAATACACCTCAATCTGACGAATCCAATTATCTAATTTCTCATCATTAACTTCTCCATTGTATATTGGCAATTCGAATTGAATATCAAGCTTTAATGAAGGAATTTGCAAAGGAGTTTTACCATGTCCCTTTGGAGAATTCGAAAGAGGTCTTGAATTGGTAGAAGAAGAATAAGAAGAAGATGATGGAGGAGAGGATGGTGGAGAAGCACCATTCCCTCCATTTCCATTTGGAGTTTTATCACCACTGTCTCCCTTATGCTTTGAAGGGTTGGAGCATTCACCTTGCAACCTTGTATTCCTTTCTATCAAGATCTTCATCATCTCTCTCATTTACATGACATATTTTCTGAGATCTTCATCTTCTGCAGGAACATTTTCATGACTCTCTTCATGAGCCATACTTGGTGACTGCCTCCTTGAAACTTGTGGTGATGGTCTATGTTTTCTCCTTGAAGGATGAGAACTTGTCTCTACATGTTGACCTTCTCCTCTTGTGATTTTCAACCTTGTGAGCATCATAAAACAAAACACTTGCAAATAATCAAGTCTTCAAAAACCTATGCTCTGATACCAACTTGATCTAAAAATAAAGAAGACTTGTATTTCTTGAAAATATTTGCAGGTTAAATTTATGTGTTAAAAGCAAATGGATCAACTTTGCAACACAACTTTAATAGGATTTACTCATTCAAGATGCATATAAACAACAGCATAATCAATGAATAGAAAACACATAACACAACAAATGATAAAGGCGTTCACCCCTCTCTTGGGCTACATCTCCTGGTCCATCTTCCAATGGATCATTTGTATTATTTTCTCAAAGTGCTCAAAAATGTGCTTTAAAATGCTCAAAATGCCAAATAGATTGATCCAATGGCTTCAGAACATCTAAAAACCCCTAGCTGGGCTTTTTCGGCACTTCGTATGGCCAAAAAATGAAGTAGAAAGGCTTCCTGGAAGTCTCCCCTTCAAGTTTGTTGTCTCTACATCTACAAAACGCACCTCCTCTGGCTCAACCTAGCCCACACAGAATTTAAAGCATAAAAAATTGGCACCAGGCGCAACCGAACAACCGATCCAAACTGTCGAACCATTATGCGTTGACCCTAACTACCAAGGCCCGTGGGCACATGGAAGTCACATGACCGTGCACCAACACAACATGGCTTAATTTTTAACAACTGTTTGATAATCGTAATATTAAACTGCGTGCATATATATACACTGGTCACATGGTATAACAAACCGTGCATATATAAAACGATTATAACATGGTTATGGTGGTTCTAACCACCGTGGCTCTGGTCGCATACAATACAACATATGACCACGGGTCAGGGCTTAGCACTGGCCCGGTCCATGCCCCCACATACATTTAAACAAATTTAAATACAATGCTTTGCATATAAATAACAAGGAACATGTGTGGGCGCGCCGGTTGGGCGGCCTTTCCCAAAGCTTAACCCTGCCCAGAGGTCACGGGGTCGACTCCTGCTGAGTGCAAAGGTTTTAACCAACAAACAGGTGACACATGGTGGCCTTTGATTGGGCCACGTGTCACCATCCCATTCGCTGCCAACTAACACGTCACATACCAACTATACAATAATTGTCTTCCACATTAGCATATTTCCTACCACGTCATCCGTACGGCCTGCCACGCCATCATTCGTATGGACTGTACGGACTGTACAGTCAGCATCCCTTTTTTGCCTATTTTCCATTTTGAACAAAACATGATATCTCTTGCTCTTGACGTTCGTTTCAACCCAAACGAGTTGTTTTGGGTTGGCAATGACGAGGTCTATGCTCTCGTTCGTTTTGAAGTGATTCCAAGCACTTTGAATTTTTGAGCAAAATTTGATCCCCTGATCACTAAAGTGAGGAGAGAGTCTATCTAAAGTGAGAATGGGTAGGTACTCCCATAGTTTCCACACTTCCATGGATTGGGTTGGAATTTTCCCATGCTACAAATTGTGCGATAACTTCTCCCACTGTTGTTGTCAAGGAAAAATTCCCTTAGGAAGTTACATGAGTCTATGAGGTGTCATGTCCCACTGACTTACTATTGCTTCCATACTTCGGTCTATTTTCTCTTGCTTCTATGCATTGGCTCCCCTTGTGACTTTATTTTATTGGGTATATAGTCCAATAGCCACACCTCTACTTAAATAACTCACATATTCATGCTCAAACAACCTTCTCTTTCTACAAACTCTTGACATTCACAACTCCTTTTCTCCTTCAATCTGTCAAGTTTCCCCTCTATGCTCCCAACAGAATTCACCAAGGCACCTCCTTAAGGAAGAACAAGGGACTAACTATCCCCTAATGAGATAGTGAGCCAATGTTCTACTATATAGTTTGAAGGTGAAGAAGGATGGTTGGTTGGGCCATCTACCTCATCTCCAATCTGTCCTTATCCAATAGATGGAGAGTTACCATAGTTGTGTGTTATATACATAAGAAAAAATACTCTTGAACTGATTTGGCATTCTCACTCCTCCATGATTTATTCTAACTCAATAACATGTGACCATTCACTAGAGAAGGAACCAACCTCTTCCTTGTGTCTCTTTGACCAAGGTTTTTGTGTCTCCCTCACATCCTCTTGGTCCATGGATGGTCTCTAATTCTATTCAACAAACTACTATGACATACTCATCTCTATGACTTACTCTAATATTGTTTGTGAATCATCATGCTTTAAATAGAAATATGTCAATCCATCCAATACCTTAGGTAGATCTCCAACTACGTCTTCAATATCGGCAAGCATATATTCCATTGACACAGATATATTTTCTTTCTCTTCATTGGGATGTCCAACCATCGTCACACATTATACAAGTTCTCCCTGAAAAGGATTTCTTCTCTCGTTGTTTGCAAAAACCATATTTAACGAGGATATATGTCTACCCCCTTCCTTCCTCCTCATCAAAGGGATAAATAATGGAGCCTTCCTTTATAAAATGGCCAAACTATTCATGTGAATAATATATGTTTCTTTCTCCTTCCTCATGAACTCCTATCCCAACACAAGTTTGAAATATTCCATAGGAGCAATGATGAAACTCCTCCTTTTTCACTAGCCACAAAGCTTCAACGAGAAATCCTTAGCCACTCAAATGACCCTCTCTACATTGTGTTTTAATGTTTTGAAGGTTTTCTGCATTGGCGCAGGAGGAATCTGGTGTGTCCACACCATATCCTCCATTAAGAAGTTATGATTCACCCCATTATCCACCATATATTTCCATGACTTCCCATTGAGTTTTACCTACACATAGAAAAATATTGTCTCATATTTCTCTTTTCTCTTCCTGAATCCACCTTCCATGAAAATTTTAAATACCTAAAAGACCCCAACATATGGGTTGTTTTCATTCTCCAAAACATTCAACTTGTGTTTAAAAAGACAATTCTTTGCATAGTGTTCCTTGGCACAAATCTAACACAGAAATAGCTTCTTCTCTTTCACTGCATCTGTTTTCTTAGAATTATCCCCACCAGCCTTGGACGTCTTTTCCTTCCCTTTGCCCTTCTTCCTCCCCTTCCATTTCTATTTTTATCACTTTTATCATCTTCTATATTCCTAGTACATGTCTTGGGTTCACCCATGAAGTCCAATACTGTGTCCACTGTTGTGATGTTAGTTGCAATATTTTTCACATTTTGGCATCACATCTCACTTTGTGCCCATGGATGAAAAAAAATCATGAAGTGGAAAGGTATACCTTCTTTCAAAATATCTTTAATATCCAACATGAGCCATGCAAACTCCTTTATGTAGGCTTGTATCTTACCAATGTTCCTAAGATCCAATAACTCATTTCTTGTGATCCATGCTTGATTTCTTGGACGAAATTGTGCCTTTAAAGAATCCTTCATCTTTGTCAAGTTTTCAATCCTCTCAAAGGTTCTCTTAGCTTCCAATTAATCCACCAGGTTTCTCCACTTGATCTTATCATTCCCCATTAAGAACATTACAACAACATTCACCTTAGCTTCATCCAAACTTATGTTCAACTACTCTAAGTACTATTCAATGTCACAATAGAAGTTTTCAAGCAACTTAGTGTTGGAAGTACCATCTTATGGCTCAAGTTATTTTATATTGATTCTTATTGGCATGATATAAGATTTTTTTCCATTATCCAAATCTTGTTTCAACAATTTGATGGTGCCATATTGGTCCTTCAACTTATGTGTGACCAAGGTAAGTGCATCCTCTATTTCCTTGTGTCTATCCAGAATTTCATCGATCAAGGTGCCAGTGATCAAGTTCATGGTATCCTGGAACTTTCATACCACTTCATTAAACCCATGCTTCATCTTTCAAATCGCAACTTCCATTTTTCATCCTTCTCACCATGTGATACATTAGATTTGTCACCTGCTCAGTAGTCCTCTCCAAGATAACAAGTTGATCCTTCATTCTTCTTCTCTTGGGCTCCCTCTCGGTGTCACTACCATATTAATCTGACCTAGTCATGGATGACCCTCGAGTATATTCAATTTACTTGCAATATTTCCATCCAAGGAACCCCAAAATGCTCCTTGATACTTCTCCAAAATTTGGCGATCAACTCTACAATGAGTTCTATGATGAACTCTATGATAGATCTTGTAACAAGTCTTGCATTCATCTTCCTTGCCAAAGTGCATCATTTCACAACAAACTCTGTTTCTGGTATTCTCGGGGTGTTCACAAAAGTATTTTAACATGTCATAGCTTGGTTTTCAACCAAATACATAACTTCTATCACAAACCAATCAAAACAAGTCTACACCAAAACTATGTCTTCGAAATTTCATCCCACCTTACAAAAGCTTCACAAAATCTACACCCAAACTATATTCAAAGCAAGTGTTCCCCAACACCTTTCTTTTGATTGTACTAGTGGTGAATATCCAAATATTCTCTAATACCACCTATCATTGAGATAGTGGTGAAGGGATAGTGAATTTGTTCACCAAAATCAGCTCTGATACCACCTCTCATGACCCCATGAGACACTTGCCCAGATATTGTGATCATGCACCTCCTAGGGGCATACCGCACTGTGATGGTTCTCAATTGGCTGACTGGAAACCGAAAGGATACTTCATTTATACAATGCCTCTTCACTAAGAGCATACCCATACTTCGCTATAGGCTATTGGAGAGTCACACTCCAACTCTATGAAACTCACTTGCATACTTAGAAAGTCTTGTTAATAGTATTAACACATAGTCATTTAAACATACATCCATGAACATTTGAAACCAAGAGAACACTTTCAAAATAAACAAAAGACACACAAAAATATAGTGTGGGAAAAACAAGATGTGCTTAATATCTGCCTAATTCTTATTACTATGAAAAAGTTACAATATGAGCATTATTATCTTGGTTTACAACTTGGATAGAGTCACATAACTCACCTCACCTCACCAATATAATCATACACAAATTCATCCTAACAAGAATTGTCCATTGAAACAGCTTTTGAAACCTCTGTGATGCACCCTAGACGTATTCCCTCCATAGACTAACTTCCTCTTCTTGGTCGTAGACTTCACCAAGCTAACATAAAATTCTGGTTCATCCTCATATCATGTCTCACCCACACCTATGAGAATACTTCCCAAAAACTCTCTTGTGCATCCCACTTTTGGCTACATGTCCTCCATATCTCTGCTAGTCTGCATTTTGTTCTAGATTTCCTCAAAACCATGCCTTGGTCTCTTAAAAATTTCCCTCCATGCCTTCTTGCTCCTTTCTTCATTGGCTGTGCAGTCTTGTTATTATTTTCACTCCAAATTTCACCATTGAGAAAAATCATGTCCTTTGTGTGTGTCACACCCCTTCATGAACCATTGCACCCAAATGAACCTACATGCCTCTTCATCGAATAGTGCGCCAAAATGAACCCATGCACTCATTAACCTTTGCATTCCTTGGGACTGGTGCACCCCAACCTTGGGTGCACCCTTCATGCTGATGCACCCCAACATATTTGTTACACCCTTTCCTTTCCTGTTTCCTTGAATTGGCGACGTGACTCTCCATCAGTGTGCTAATGGGGTCATTCAACCTCTCAAACGTGCCCATGCTACGAGGGGAAAGTAGGTCTATGCCTTGGGCATGTGCCCAAGTCACCCCATCCTTTCCAAAATGCAACCCAAGTCTTCATCATCCATTGCAAGGAAAGTGAGATGTGTACCCCCTTGGTTCCTTAAATCACCATAATTTTCCCAAGGTTCTCCTACCCACACCTATATGACTTTGTTCACTCAATCGATTGCATGGCTCTTGTGTTCTCATTCCCAACCCGTCTACAAGTCTCCCCAAGGAGCGTGCATGCTCGATGGGTGTCGTGGAAGACCTTACAACAATGAGAAAACATATTAGCAAGGTTGTTGTATTTTACACATTAAGATATTATTCCCCATTTTATTATTATGGAGGGATAGGAATAATTCCTTGAATATTTTAGAGAAAATATTTTATAAAAAAAAAAAAAAATTAATGTTCATCTTATCTTGTACGATTATTAAATTTGATACTATTCATGAAAGTAATAAATTGAATGTAACAATGTAAAGGATATTTATTATGGACAACAAGTGTGTCAAATTGAGCAATATTCTATTTATATTTTTATTCGTATTGTCTAGTTATTATGATTTATGATTAGGATATATTTTTCATCAATAAAATTATTTAAAAGATACAGATATGATTATTTTAATAACAAAATAAAACTTTTAGGCTTAGGTTTATGATAATATAGCATGTTAATATTATATTTGTAATTTTTAAAAATATTTCTAATTTAGTTATTTTCATCTTTTAATTCATTTTCTTAGAAAAAAAAAGATCAAATCAAAATGAAAAATGTTGAAATTTTCTTGATAATGATGATGACTAGAATGATTTAAATCATTGATCACAGGCACTAATTAGGGAATCCAATACCTCCTTGATATTTGAAGTAATAGACATGGATAGAAGGTTTCCTCCTCAAGGAAGGTAGTTGTACCTAAAAGATCTTTCAATAGAACAATGAGATTACATGAAATTGATACTTATGACTCAAATAAGGAATCGGTACCCTCCATGAAATATAACCTCCCATGTTTTGACTTACCATTACTTATTGTGGCTCCCTCTCCAAGGGGTGGCAAGAGATTAAAAAGTATAAAGAGGAAAATGGATGGATTGAGGATTATTTTTAGGTGACCAGAAATGACATGTATATTAAATGCAAAATTTTATTCTAGTAAGTATTGTCTATATCTATATTATCATGTGTACGTGTATTATATACATCTATACTTAACATATTTTATTATTATTAATAATACATTTAAAGAATGCAATATCTTTCTATAATGGATTATAAATTGTGTTTTTTTTCTATTATAAAAGAAATGAAAAATTATAATCAAGAACCATGTAAAGAATATATTTAACTTAGACAAACCTTTAAACAAAAAAATAAAGTTCTCCATTGTTATTATTTTAATAATTAAAACACAAAAAAAAAATAAAATGTTTCAATAGTTATAATGCGTGAAATGAACACTCTTTACAAGATGTGAAAGGGTTTCCTTCTCCATTTAATATACTCTATTAAATCACTTATTTTCACTTCTCGACAATTAAATAGAAAGTTATTACAATATGAACATATCCACTTTCTCTTAGAGTAACTTAGGTTTTAACACTTATTTGTAGTTGTTTGGTTTATGGTTATGGTTTTTACATAGAATCCTAATGTTCAATGATTATAGTTGTTGTATTGAACCCTTCATAATATTCTTGAGAGACTATAAATGGAAACTTGAAGATGTGTAACTAATACGAAATGATATGGAGCCTTCTAGTTTGTAATGTGGCAATCAAATAATTGATCAATTTAATGGAACTATAATGCCCTCATATGAAATTTTATTTATGAAATTTTATTTTAGAGTAAAACATTGTGACAATCAAATAATTGATCAATTTAGTGGAACTATAATCCCCTCATATGGAATTTTATTTTAGAGTAAAACATTGAAAAGGGTGTGTAACTTTAAAAAAAATAAAAATGGAATCAACCATTTAATCACTAGAAAGGGATTTAAATATAGAGGACCATTATTCACTAAATAAGATCAACCTTAAAATTTTGACATAGATGGAATTTTCCACTTTTAAAAGGACCAATAAGAGAACACATATTATACTATCCTTTTTAAAGAATACCTTACCATTAGTGGAAGAATTTGGTCCTGAAAAATATTTATCCTTTTTAAAGAATACCTTACTATTAGTGGAAGAATTTGGTCTTGAAAAATATTTACTTCTAAAGGTCATGAGCATAGCTTTCTCAACATTATCCTTCGAGTAAAATCTTCCTCAACATTCTTCTTGGAGTAAAACCTTTCTTTGCTTAATATTTTCCGTTTTATTCTAACCTACTAGAGCTCTTGTCAAAAATTCAAAAAGTCTTAGTATTTTTTGATATTGTATTGTTATTCTATAAATTCTTATAATTTTATAACTCTGCATATCATTTAACAAAAGGTAGTATTGTTTTCTCATTTTAGACATGAAGTATGGATACATAATAAAGTTTCAAACTCTATATATATAGTATTGTGTAAACACACATGCAAGAATGTATACTGTATATAATAACCATTTCCTTCCTTTTTCCAAAACTTCAAAAGGCCTATATATAAGGTATTTGAATTTCTTTCCAAGGATTATATAATATTTCCTCTTTTAAACGCAACCAAACTCAATTTCCTAACATAAACATATTTTCTCTAATTTTTGTTGATCAATGAATAGGTTTATTTTTTTCCTATAATTTAATTTAGAATTGGGTAATTCTAATATTATTTATAAAGTTGACATCCTTTTAATCTTCTCTAATTCCATCTTCTTTCTCTCCCCATGCTACAAATGCATAATAGATATTTGAATTGGAAATGTTATACTACGAAGTATGAAATACTTGATCATTAGATTATTAAATGGAGATAAAATTCTTAGAATAGGTCTTTACACCAAAGTATTATTATAACCACTCTCAGTGCACACTATATTTTGTTTTCCTATCCATTTATGAACGAAAGGTTCTAGATCTCTTATTTTTTGATTTCATCTTATTCTATAATTTAGTCGTAATGGAATTTGGGGAATTTTGTTTCATTGTCACCTATTATTCTCATTGGTATCCCACAATGTATGTATACCATCTCAAGTAAAAGCATGTTTCTTGCTATGCTTTCATATCACTTTTCCAAGGCAACATGATGTGAATCTTACTATATATGTTTTCTACTAAAAAATAGTTTTTTCCTTCTTTCAAACTCGAAATACCACCCAAACTCTCAATAGATATTCTTTCTTGTGGCTTGGTAGTTAGTACAAATGGACCATTAAATCAATTGTTTGTATTATTGGATTTACTAGTAAAATAATGTGTCCATCCTCTAATTAACCTAGCGACCTCTTGTTAAAAAAATTCTCACACTTGAAACATTTTAATGTGGGATATTATTTATCCAACACCAAAATAACTTCCAACATTTTAGTATCTCTCCTTTGATAACACAAAAATTACATCTTTACATCATAAATACCCCATGATAACATACGATATATGTCCACTTTAAATGGACACAAAAAATTATATAAGTCCAAGCCATTTAAAAGGTTATATAAGTCCAAAACTTGTCCTTGATCAATCTTATATTTGATTTATTTAAAGGCCTTATACCTATTCTATTCTTGGTAAAACCTCCTACCATTGGATTTCATAGCATGGAGTGGTTGACCCACAAATGAAAAATGTTTCTATGAACTTTTTAAGTCATTGGTATGATCTCCTAAATAAAATTACATCTATAATTTTTGCAGAATTTGGCCATTTAGGGATGGATTGCATATTGACACAACCAAAAAAAAATTAGACAACCCAATTATTTATCCTAAGTTCACCAAACATTATTCTCAAAACTCACATTTCTAAATGATTTATGGATCTCCACAGTATCAAATCCCACTTAAAATGTGAGTATGCTCTTACTAAATAGAGAAAAAAACAGAAATCATCTAATTACATCACTACATATGAATTTAGGTAGAGATGAATACATCATTAATCAAATGTACAAAATTATTGATTCAATACATAAACCATAAATAATTAATAAAAAATTATCATCTTTCCCTTTATTCCCCAAAAAATTAACATTAGGCATCCTCATGCCATCAACCATTGTCAAATTTTATTTACATAAATTATTATGGATAATAATAATCAATTATTATACTATTATAAATATACTTTTATTATTATAACATTAGTGAATTAAAAATTATATTATAAATAAAAATATATATTGAATTTATTATAGTCTAAAAAGTATGAATATATATTAATATATGACACATAATATTTTATCTAAAATGTGTTATCATAAATGATAAAAAATAAATTGAATAGTTGACCATTATCAAGCCATGTTAACATAATCTATTATAATTAACAACAATAATAGACTATTATATTGTAACAAATATTCTATTATATTGTTACAAATATTCCTTTTTTATTCTAAAAATAATGAACAAGTGATTATGTTACTATAATTAATAATCAACTTTATCATTATAATTTATACTTTATATTGTAACAAATATTCTATTATATTGTTACAAATATCCTTTTATTATTATAAAAATAATGAACAAGTGATTATGTTACTATAATTAATAATCAACTTTATCATTATAATTTATACTTTATATTTTAGCAAAATTTGAGGTAGATCATTTAGTGATGAAATTAACTTTATATTACTATAATTAATAATCAACTTATATTATTATAATTTATATTTTATATTTTATATCATAGTTAAATCTAGTAAAATTTGGGATATAAATTAAGTGATGAAATTAGGACTTTGTTATGTCGGATCACCCTAGTGCTTGGGACATATGTTGTTACACTTAAACATTTTATAGACAACACCAACTTACTCTATTATAATAATAATAATAATTATTATTATTATTATTATAATATGTATCTTTAATATATTGATAATATTATAATAAATTTTAATATGAACAGATTAACAAGGATGTTAAATAAATATATTAAAAAACATATTTAATAAAGTTTTATATAATTGTAACGAAAGTGAGGTTTTTACCTTATAAAAATAGGAAACTATTTTTATTGACCACCCGACATTAGCTACGTGAAGTCAAGTCACGGATTTTCCGAATCCTATTACTCCTTCAACCGACTTCGGAGATGCAAAAGTTATGGATAAATAAAACCTTTTGGACCGTCTCCTTTTACGTAATGTCAATTCATGGAGTTTCCCAAGCCTAATACTCCTTCAGCTTGCATTTTTTTAACATTATCTTATAATAAATTCAACGAGTGGAATGGAATCTGATGAAGCAATCCTGGAATAATTATGTGACGAAATTATCATCTAGAAGCTTAAACCTGTCAAAGCCAATTTCTACAAGAATTGTCACTCTCCATATAATCGGGAGCGTCCCGTCCATTCAATTAAATATTGATATTCGCCTGTTCAACCAAACCATAGCTATATATAGACTCAATTGCCCGTGCTATATATACCCTCGATTGACCAAACCAAACCCGTCAATATTAATAAGAATCGAAACCTTTTGTTTTTTGGAAAAAAAATATAATATAATAACAATTTTCTAAATTTGAATGTTGATTTTTGTGTAAATAATAAACACCATACATATTACAGGTTACAAATTTTATTGTAGATGGAGGTTTCAACTTGCAAGTTGCATGCATAGAAACATCTACAGGCTCACAACTTAAAAGTGACGGTTTTTTTTTTCGAAATTGAACCACCAGGTTGAAAATTGAAGATTGAGAGGAAAGAAAAGATCGAGGATTCAGAAACACTACCCTCAACCTGCAAGCAACTATCTAGATATGTAAAGTTCATTAATATCAAATTGCAATTGCACTCATGAAAATTGTGTTCATTTGATTAAAACTAGAAAACACCTTCTTACACACTTATTTTCTCATTGCAATCTGCTTCTCACAATCTCTATTTTGTTTCATTTTAGATAACATTAGTAAAACCATTCTTAACTACTTTTTTGATTTTTCTTTTATAGTAGGATGTATCTATCTTGACATCATTGCATGCTTACTACTTAGTGTTTTTGTATAGTGATTGGATCTATGCGAAATTGAGACACACAAAGAAGTTGTAACCTCTTATTTGGTGATTTTCATAATTGAAAATGTGTACCTACTGTTTTTATACCCTAATATACCCTAATATTTATATATCCTCTTCCTTCACTCTATAAATGAGTAAGAAATGTATGAGGGCACCTTCATCTATTCCATGAAACCTCATGTTAACCTATATATATAATTTTTAAAAATAATACGGAGAGATTTATTTTTTGTGTTTGTTAATATTTGTTTTTATTGTTTCTCTTGATTTATTAAGTATTTAGAAAGACTTTTTTATAATACAAAATTTGAGAAAATGTTTTTACTAGATAGATTTGCTCATTCAATTTTTTTATAGATTTAAAAGTAATCTAACTTAATTTTAATTACAAACAACTTTTACAAAACTTTAGATGACTATCATTATGTATATATATATATATATATATTTATGACTTTGATGTTTTGAAATTTAATAATTATGTATTTTAAATATGCATATTGTTGTGATTTATTTATTAAATATTCCATTTTCTATTGTAACATCAACAATCTCAATTGTTCAATATTATAAACATAATTATGTTGAATATTGTGATTGTGATTATGTGAAAGGAGTAACATAGAAAAAAACCTCTAAAATATTTTGCATTGCAGTGTTTCTAGTCATTTTTAAATTTGTAGCAAGTTTAGAGAATGCATGTATAACATTGTAATACAGTTGTAGTTGTATGGGGATGAAGCCAATGTGTAAGCTATCTCACTGTTACATCTCTAGTACTCACGCATTATTTTTAAAATGTGGGAAATTTTATGGGAGGCCGAATGTTGAGAATTATCCGAAGAGATAAAAAAAAAAAAAAAAAAGAGTAGTGTTAAAAAAGAAATTCATTATTTCCACTGCCATTTGGCAACTTCCAAAATGTAACAAGGAAGGGTAGAACTTAACATCATTATTTCCAGGGCCATTTGTCAGCTTGCAAAATGTAAGCAAGCAGTGTACAACTCTGGACGTGAAAGATGCAAACAACGATAGATTGACACGCATGTAAACAATGTATTGTGAATGAATACAGACACTTAACAACCATGGAAAAATATGCATGAGTACAATGATTTTAAACACATTTTATATTTAAAATATAATGATTTTAAACACATTTTATATTTAAATTAAATATTATCATATGAAATTCATGAAATTCATTTAACAATAAATTTATTAAATTTTACCATTTTAATGTTGATAAATAAATAATTAAATTATTTATTACAACTTATTATTACAAATTTATTTATTGTAATTGAATTAATTTTACAAAAATATTTTTAACAAAGTTGCAGGTTATCATAATTTTCCTTTTTATCTTAATCCAAACTTTTTATCCTAATACTTATAATACTTATTTTACTTATAATACTTATTACAAAATAAGATATTATTTTCCCATATTACCATATTATAATTGTTTTAACACTTAGTAGACAATCATAACCCTCCCTTTTATATTTTACTCAACCTTGTAATAGATACTAAAATGTGACCTACTTAAGAAGATATTATTGCTGGCCAATATTATAGTCAAGATAAAAAGCATTACATGAAAAAATTAGAACAAGGATTTTGTAAAAAATTATTTTATTTACATATTTACATTATATGAAAGAAGAAAGATTCTGTAAAAAAATATTTTGTTTACATAGAAATAAATATGATTGTAAAATTAGATACATAAATGTAAACACTGAATACAAACCAATCATAGTAATATAACAATTTAAAGAAATATTATGAAAGGAAATAAAAATAGATATTTTTTATTTTTATTAAAATGAGAGATTTTTTATTTTATTATTCTTTCTAATACCAATTTATTATATTTGTGTACGTACTTATTTATATAATAATATTATTTGTATGTACTTATTTATATGATAATTATTTTAAATTTAATGTATTCTATATAAGTTATGTATATATATAATAATATTATTTGTATTTACTTATTTATATGATAATCATTTTAAATTTAATGTATTCTATATAAGTTATGTATATTAGTTAGAATGGTTAAATGTTTTGTGTTGGTCTTTGTATGGGTATTTCAATGACTCTAAGTAATTGAACAACATAATCATATTTCACACAAATAATTATAAAAGTAAAATCTTACCTGAAAATTTCAGAAACAAAAGATTTACGATTTATAAATATATTAAACAAAATAATATTCATAAATAAGGAAAGTTCTTATTTTTATTAATTTTAGAGTTACAATGAAAACTATAAAAATGTTTGAGTTGTTATAATGTTTGATTGTGTAATATACTTAGGGAGGTAAGATGAGGCACCTATGGAGGTATCCAATGAGAATGTGGTTATGTATTATTAGTGAAAGTCATTTAATATCAACAATTGGAATTGGACATCAATAAACTTTTATTAGCGGAAGAGGCTCGATGGTGCCAGCACAACAGAGCAACATGGATCAAAGGAGGAGACCTCAATACAAAAATTTTCACCAATACACTAGCTCCAGACTTAATAAGAAGCATATCTAGGATATCCAAGACAATTCGGGCACCAACCACAAAGGTCAACCAGCTCTTAAATCGACTGCCACTACTCATTTCAAAAACAATTATGCAACTCCTATGCTCACCCATCTTCAGGAATTTGTTTCAGTTGCAAACATATTTCCTCATTTTGTTATAGCAAATGAATCAAACTCTCTAAATTGTCCATGCACACTACAGGAGGTCCATGTGGCCCTTTTATCTTTCAACAAAGACAGAAGTTTAGGCCTAGATGGCTAGACTGTCGAACTATTCTTGCAGTTTTTTGATCTGGTTGGATCTGACCTCCTTGATCTTGTTGAAGACTCCAAACTCTGCGACAAAATCACAGGTGACCTCAAATCAACATTCCTAACTCTCATCCCTAAAGAAAACAACCCCTCCACCTTTGGGAACTACAGGACGATTTCATTATACAATCTTTGCTAGAAATTGATAACAAAAAACATTGTCAACCGGATCAAGCCCATCCTATCGCGAGCTCTCTCTGACGAAAAAATCATTTTTTTAAAAGGGAGATAGATCTTAGACTCCATAGGGACAGACCATGAGTGTTTACATAACATCAAGACGAAAAAATCAAAGGCCCTCATCCTGAAACTAGACCTGAAAAAAGATTTTGATTGTTTGGATTGGGATTTTATTAGATTAATTCTCATCAAATCTAGCTTCAGTATTGACTTCATCAAATGGATAATGTGTGGAGTAACATCTGCCAACTTTTCAGTTTTAGTGAATGGAGAACCCTCTCCTTGTTTTTTTCAGTGGTAGAGGTTTGAGGCAGGGCTACCCACTTTCTCCCCTTCTCTTTATTTTGGCCATGGAAGTTCTTTCTCTGCTTCCTAAAAAAATCCAATATGAAGGGAAGATCACTGGGATTAAAGTCTCTCGAATTATAAAAGTCTTACATCTATTGTTCGTTTATCATGTACTCATCATGAAAAATGGATCCATCCATTAATGGACCGAGATGACCGATCTATTGAAAATATTCTGCAAAGCCTTTGAACTCTTGATCAACTGGAAAAAATCAACTTTCCACCATGCAAATCTTATGGATTAGGATCTCGCCCCTCTTAAAGAACTCCTTCCTCACAACTTTGTGCACCTGTCCAAATGCTTCAAGTATCTTGGATACCTCATCAATGTTGTTTCATTCAAATCTTCAGATTTGAACTGGCTTATTGCCAAGGTTGAAAAAATAATTGGCCACTAGTGAAACCGCTGGATCATTTTAGGAGGTCGATACACCCTCCTCAAAGGAGTATTGGAGGGACAATATTTCTACTGGATGGCCCTAGCATCCATTCCCAACTCTGTGCTAGACAAGCTAAGGAAACTTGATTTTCCCTTTCTCTAGTCGGGATGCTCACCACATGCTCGCCAACACCTGTGCAATTGGGAAACTCTTGCAAAACCAAAAAAGAAAGGAGGTTGGGGGATCTGAAATCCCTCACACTCTACTCAGGATTTGGTGACCAAATCCCTTTGGTGTGATTTAACTCACTCAGGGATCTAACATTATGTATTTAAAGACAAATATTTTCCACATATTTCTCTGGCCTCCTGGCTCGAAACTACTACTCCACCTTTGAGATCAGCCTCACCCTTCTAGAAGAATATAAACAAATCTACAAGTTGGCTCAAAAATTCTCTTTGTTGGCTTCCAAGCTTGGGACACTCCATAGTCCTGGGCAAAGATCGAATCATAGGTATGGAACCCTTCTCTGACCTCTCCCCCAATCTGATTTCCATTTTAAATACAAAACAAGTTTATTTTGTCTTCCAAGAAGACACAGGCCATCGATTGAAATCTTTACTCAATGCATGGAAATCTAGCCCCAAACTTGGTCTCCCTCCCAATCTAGTGGGTGAGTGGAACTCCTTCGTCCAACATCTTGCTAACACAGGCATCCAGCTTATTACATCAAATGCCCAGCCTATGTGGAGAGGGGATGATCGAACTGGCTACCTGAGAGCGCAGAATGTATACAAAGAAATTGCAAACCACACTTGGCCCAATGCAATAGGTGGTTGGAGACACCGCCTCTGGTTCTGGAACTTATCGCTAAAAAAAATCTTTTTTTCTGGCTCACTCTTGCTAATAATATCAATATACCTGGGACGTCCTCCAAAAAAAAGGATGAATCATCCCAAACATTTTCCATCTTTTCTATCTAGAAGAGGAATCTACACAACATATCTTCATTCACTGTTGTTTGGCCAGATCGGTCTGGGATACTATCACAACAACCCTCAACCTAAACTATACCTAGGTTGGTCTCAGCTTTCCATATTGCATCAAGAAATGGTCTAAAATATCCTTTCTCTCCCTTAATATTCCCCCCATGGTCCACTTGTTTATTTGGACAGAAAGAAATAACTACATCTTCGAAAATAAACCCCCATCCACCACTTCGATTTCCTATAAATCCCTCGGTCTATACCATACCTAGAACATCATCCACCCAAGAGCTATGGGAAAATCCATCAAGCACTTTCCCCCCACCCTGGAGAAGACCCCCATATGTTGGTTTGATGGATATTCACAATCTAATGGTACACAAAGTGGAATAGGAAGAGTGCTTCATATCACCACCAATTCTCACTATAGGTGGACATATAACTCTAGACAAGGCTCTAACACCAGAGCGAAACTGTTGGGCGCATAGGAATCACTTCTTCTTGTCTCCAAGCTTAATATAAATTTTCTCCATCTTTAGAGAGACTCTCACATTGTCATAGACTGGCTCAACAACAAAAACAAACTTCATGTAGCCTCCCTCTTCGGCTGGAAGGCAAGGATCCATCATCTCCAACCATTCTTCAACATGTTAAGATTCAAACAAATATACCAGGATTCCAGCAAAGAAGTTCATTCATTATCCAAGACTGCGCTCAAGATGCAACATGGAACAATCAACTAGAACATCTGGGTGGATGGTCAGTAGGGCCCAACACTTGCTGTAAAAAATTTCTAGGTTTATGTCTGCCATCCATCTCCAAGATCCGACCTTCTCCTACCACATCCATTTTTCAGCTGAGCTCATAAAACTTCTCAAGTCCTAGTGCTTCGCGAGGTTTGAAACAACTATAATGGCTTGTATATGGAGCCTGTATTGAGGGATAATAACCCTGAACTCGCAACTCTGGAAGACCTATTTATTATATCTATTTCGATCACTATAAGCATACAACTTCTCCTACATTCATGGTATTTCTGATCGAGTCACTCACATGCAACGAACTGCATAATTCACATGCTCTATCAACATAGATCTCTTTGTATTTTTCACTCTATTTTTTGTTCTTTTGACATTACAGAATTAGAAACTGTGTTCTCTTCTCGAGCTGTGAACACATTTATATATCTAATATAAATTGGGAATTTTTTTCGGTGGAATTTTTTTTTATGAGAATGTCGCCATTCAATGTAAGGTGGACTAGGTCCACTATATTAATAAAGACCCATTGTGGTCGTTAGATGTAATAAATGTGAGAAGGCTCTCTATAAGGTTCCTAGGAGATAGAAAGAGCTATATAAAGAAGTGTAAGCAATGGAATGAAACATAGTGAATACTATTTTGAAAGTATCAATCATTACCCGAGGAGTGTTATCCTTCCTTAAGGATTAATATATGGTGTTACCCTACCTAAAGGGTTTTGATATAATAAAGTGTGGTTTTCATATATTCTTCTTGGATCTATTGTGATATTTCTATATTCATTCTTTGGTACTTAACAAGTGTCATAGAACTTTCCTTGGCAAGAAGTATGGGCAAATATTTTTTTTTTTTTGCAGATTTATTTTTTCATAGAAAATTAAATAAAAAAATAAAAAATAGGACCGCGACATTGTCGATAATTTTTGTAGATTTTGGTGCAAAATTTGAAAAAATAGGTTGTATATATGAGTTCCTCTTAGAAAAACACCCAAGTTAAAAAAAATCGTCTGAAACAAAGTCCGGAAAGTCAAGTTATTGGAATTTTAAAATAATCAATTTTCAGGGTTTTTTCCACGGAAGGCTGCGTGAATTTTCTGATTACTGTAGCAGTTGGGGATGATTTTTTTTTTTAAATTGCAGATCTAAGTTTCTCTCACAATTTCACCTAATTTCAAAAATAAAATTGTCCAAATCATAGCTTTAGAAGTGATGATATCATTGATTTAAAATCAACTATTTTTGGGGGGGTTTTCGTGACGGCAGTGGGACTACAAAGTTCCTAACTTTTCATAGGGTGCTTAGATTGCTACCAAATCAATGTCATTGGATAAATAATTTTAAGATATTTATTTTGGTATATTTTATGTGGTGTTTCCAATGGCTATTCCATCTCAAACCCTTGAAGAAATTCTACAGATGACCAAAGCATTCAAAGCCCAATTGTATGACACATTGCATGACCTTATAGATAGCTTGGAATTGCAGATGGCCTCAAGAATAGTTTTCCTAGTATTCAAGATTTATTGGATAACATGCAGGAGAGATATCTTATGGCGGACATTGGGGGTGAACATAATCAAGAAGTATATGTTTGGTATGATTTTGAGGTTGATTGTGATGATTGGTACATGGATACTTGTCATTTATGGGATGAAAACCACTTTTATATTTTATTTGATGACTCTAATCCACCTTATTTAGAGAAAATCAATGTGAAAATAGAGAGGCAATGATTATTACCAGTGTCCATCCTGGATATTCTACAGTGGTATTATTCCTTCCATATTCTGCTACAACCATTTTCCACTATGTAGATCGATCTTCTTATTTTGATCCACATGACAAGTGTCAATCTTTGGAGCTTCAGTTTAACTTGGTTATCGGGTTCCAAAATCTTCCTCGGGGAGTTCACATGAGCACTTGGACATGGGACCCTAGTTTACAATGGCGGTTGGACTACTTCAGCATGGTGGCTTTCCTTTCTACATGGGAGCATGGTTCTCTAGTCTACTTCGACACTATGGTCCAGAATTATCCATGGGGCCCTGGTATATGGCTATACACCCTCATAACACGCATTTATGACAACGCTTTCATAAGGAGGATGGAATTTTAGGTAGCTAGAGAGATAGTGGATTCCATTCAATGTAAGGTGGACTAGATTCACTATATTATTAAATAAGACCCATTATGGTAGTTAGATACAATAAATGGGTAGTTAGATATAAGAAATGTAAGAGGACATCTTAGAAGGTTCTGTTTCTAGAAGATTCATCCTCTAGAATGTTCTTAAGTGATGATAGCACTATATAAAGGGGTTAAAGAAATGTAAAAGAATATGAAGAGAAGTATTGTATTGTGAGCGGTATCTCAATAGGAGGATGCCCCCTCGAAGAGGCAAGTGAACATGAGAGGATCTCTTACATAATAGGATCCATTGTATGGTTTTTCCCTACCTCAATGGTTTTGATATAATAAATTGTGGTTTTCATATATTCTTCTTGGATCTATTGTGATATTTGTATATTCATTATTTGGTACTTAACATATTATTAGCTTTAGGATTATGGTTGTTGCATTGAATTTTAACTTTCAACTAGACTTATGGTTTGGACTCTTTAAACTATTCCTAAAAGCCTATAAAAGAATACATACAAACATACAAGTGTGAGCAATGAGACATTATATGGATTCCACTTTGTAATGTGGTAATCAAATTATTGGTAAACTTGTTGAGAGTGTAACACCCTCATATAAACTTTTAAGTTAGACTTCTTTAGATTATTAGAAATGTATGGATGAATAAAATGATGCAAAGTTTAGAACTTTTTTCATGATTTTTATTTGTGAATCAACCATTAGGTACTAAAAATGAATTTAAGGTATCAAAACCATAAATAACTAAATAAGATGAGCCATCGAATCATTTCCAAAAATTCCATATATGACATTTACTACTCTTGAACAATAGAAAAAACTATGAAGTACACATATTATATTAGTCCCCCAAAATCTTTAGGTATGAAGGAGATGAGTATAACAAATTTGTAGCTTTCTATTTTGAGTAACATATTTCTTTGCTTATTAGTTTCTCTTTTAATCAAACCTACTAGAGTTATTCGTGGCCCATTTTTGTCATTTTGTATTATTAAGTAGAATAATATGTGTTTCTTTTAGTTAAATTTTACTTACTAATATTATTTCTAATCTTATTTATAATTTTTTCATTCTTCAATACTTTTCCTTATGTATCTTCCTTATGCTCCAAGCGTAAAAAAAAATTTAGAAATAAAGTAGAAAATGTCATTTTTTTATTTTTATTTATTTTTAATTATTATTTATTTACTTATTTTTTCATATGAAAATGCACTTTTGAAATTGTAGAGGAAATCATTATTATATATTTTTAATTTAGATCAAATTCTTAGTATTTATATGATTTTTATTATAACCATTCAAAAGTTGGACTTTATTTTCCCATTCATTTATGGGTGGAAAGATGTGTATCCTTTAATTTTTTTTATCCCATCTTACCCTAGAATGTCATCTTCATGGAATTGAATTTTTTTTAATCCTACATCATTAAAGTATGCAATCTCAACGAAATGGAAAGATGTTCACCACTAAAAAAAATTGTTATGTCCTTGTTTCGTTCTTATAAAACCACCCACTTAGTGAATATAGATACTTTCTTATTCTTTGGTAGGTACTATAAATTAACTATAAAATCAATCATTTTTATTATTCATTTTATTATCATAAGACAATATGTATTCTCTAATAAGCCTAGTTACTTATTATTACATTTTTGTTAGTTGGATATTATTTATCCAACACCGAAATGATTTGTATAAAATCAATCATTTTTATTATTCATTTTATTATCATAAGACAATATGTATTCTCTAATAAGCCTAGTTACTTATTATTACATTTTTGTTAGTTGGATATTATTTATCCAACACCGAAATGATTTGAATCATTCAAAGTGTTCTCCTTTATGAACACGTAATTTATCCAATTTGTTAAGCAACCCATATTGTATATGATATTCACTTATGTTCCTACCTTTTTCTTTATAAGATTCACCTGACAATCGTATAAATTTGCCCCTACAATTCATATTTTTAAAATTCATGGATAATGCACCCATATCAATAACCATGTACTTCAAAAGCGAATATTTTTTTTTGTGTGTTTTTGTCGCTTAATAGTGTTTCTCTTTGTATCTTTGTATATTTAATTTAATGAAATTAAAAAAATGTAAAATTTTGATTTATTTATAATTTTAAATTCTTATTAAATATTGGACCTATAAACATTTCAAATAACAATTCTCAACCTTAATGAAGTTTCTTATCTAAATAAATAGTTTTTTGAGTTCTTAACATATTTCACCAACGCAATTATACCATTTTCATGTCTCGAGTAGTGAAGGACTACTGCATGAAAAAAACAAGAATGATAATAGATCCACTTACTTATTCTCATTAAGACTTATCTAACAGCATAACCACTTGCATCTATATCCGTTTTAGATGGTTTTTAAAAATTAGATGACTCCAATATTTAATTATACCATTTTCATGTCTCGAGTAGTGAAGGACTACTACATGAAAAAGGCAAGAATGATAATAGATCCACTTACTTATTCTCATTAAGACTTATCTAACAGCATAACCACTTGCATC
Organism: Picea engelmannii; assembly: GCA_009831015.1. Taxonomy (NCBI): domain Eukaryota; kingdom Viridiplantae; phylum Streptophyta; class Pinopsida; order Pinales; family Pinaceae; genus Picea; species Picea engelmannii. The sequence goes on along the minus strand of ML776752.1, from coordinate 2,161,282 downwards.
TATATCCATTTTAGATGGTTTTTAAAAATTAGATGACTCCAATATTTGTGCTAGAAAAAACTTATCCTTGAGTTATTTAAAGGACTTATGTTTATACTTTCCCTAAAAAAAACCTTTTTTCATGGTACATTAGAAGTCACATTATGAAGTGTTGCATCTACATGTGAAAATGTCTATGAATTTATGAAAGCATTGGTATGATCCCCAAATAAATTTACTTAGGATTTGATCATTTCTTTCTGAACTTCCACTTAGCATTTTCCTAATCCAATCACATACATATTATTATAGATACACACTACATATTATATATTTATATTTTAAGATAAAGTACACTCTTTATTAGTCCTTGTCGTAGGCACAAAGGGACTATAGTGATCGATAATTAGTTGACTACATATTAGTTTTTCCTTTGTCATGAAATACTTGCACAATACCTATTGTTGGAGATATGGAATTAAAAGCATATATTTTTGTATAATAAAAAGTACCATATATGTACAGATCTGATTGGATAAGATATTGGAGGTCTTATTGCCGGCTTCACTATTCCCAATGTTTTATATGGAAACATATCCAAACTTTTTCTCATATACAATATTTTTTAATCGTATATTTTTCCTCTATATTGCTTGAAGGTGGATTAATGCTGGCATTAGTTGGAATGTTTGTATTATCATTTTATGCTAGCTGAATATATCCATAAGTTTTGAAATGTACTAAGAATATTGAAATGTTTTAATATCCAAGTTTTATAGTGATTGAGAATTCCAAAGTTTATAGTGTGTTTGTCGGATGTATTTTTGTTGAAATGTATTGACACTTATTTTGAGATGCGTCAATAGGCCTAACAGGTTAAATCTTTACATGACGCAACGTCCTCCAACAACCCTGATAGCTTAACTTTTGCATATCGCGAGGTCCTTAGACAACCTAACAGCCTTAAATGTTTATGTAAATACGCTTCTCGGAGTACATTTTTCCTCGAAATTTTCTATACAGTTACAGTGAATTTGCACAGTCTTGTTTGTCCACCGCTAGTTCAATATCCATTGTATGTTTCATCCTTGTTCTGCCTTTGCAATGCAATTTTGTAATCGTTGAAGCTACATATATTGTTTACTGGTTCGGTGAGCGCTTCTTCTTCGTTGATTTGTCGATTTCTTCTTGTTGTTGTTTCACTCGCGATTTGACCTGCGCTTCTTCATTTCATCGTATTAGAGTAAGTTTTGATGCCATAGTTTCATTTTGTATTCCTTGTTTGTTGTTCAGTGTTTCAAGTTTGCAAGTAATAATGTTTTCTTATTTGTAGTCGCATGTTGCTCGTATGTTTCTAGTTCCTTCTTTGCTTCTGGTGCAGTTTTGTAACATCCTTCTTTGGCTCACTGAGAAAACTTATTCTCTCTCCACACACGAGGTTGTCCATTACCTTTTATCTTCTTATTTAGGAAGCCATGCAGTTTTCTTTTGATCTCTCATCTCCTCTTAGTCCTCAACAAGTATTGGTTTTCTGAGTGAGGATAAATATGAACCCACATATATATGTGGTAGTCTTATTCAGAGATGGATCAACAAATCTTGTGGGTATTCTTTCAAGAAAAAGTTCTTCCCTTCCACCTATATCCATGACTTGTTTCTTATGATTCATTACATGCTCATTTATTCTCAAGATTATTATGTGCTTAAATTATCCTTGTTGTAGTACATGATTAAGCAAAGGGGAGATACCTTGATGATATAATGAGTAGTTGGTTGCATTGGTTGTACAATTTCACCAAACATCCAGGGGATCTGATTTCCATGAATTCCTCATTGTAGAAGTATGTCATGAATTCCCATTTGTAGAAGTATGACCCCATCCACCTAATGTTCACTACATGACCTAGAAATGATTATCCTTGGGAACATCCCCTACTTCAGGAATTAGTTCACCCAATGATGCATTAAGACACCACTCCCATATCTAAATTTGAAAAATTGTATAAGTTCTCTAAGAATTTATCTATTTTCAAAAGGGGGAGGTGATGCACATGTTCGGGCTGTTATTTTATTATATATTTCTTATTTCTCATGATATTATGACTTGTGGATCCTTTTAGGGAGTACTTGTTTGTCTTTTTAGGTCCTTGATAGGTGAAAGTTTGAACATGGAGGCAGGAGGTTCCTTGGACCTACATTTGGGGCATGAATCCCACATGTTGAATGATGTGTCCCCTCTCCTTACAAAATCTTGGATGAAGGATATTTCCTTTGGAGGAATTTCATTATCCATTGGAGGTGACTAACTGGCCTCCCAACACCAATGTTTTCCTTTAGAGGCCATACTCTTCTCTTTTGGGGCATGACATCATCACTTGGAAGAGCAGGGCTTTATGGTGCAAGGTGTTTTGATGGTGATCTGGCTTGGATTTATGGAGAGAGAGACACTTTTCAGGCATATGATACTTATTGATAACATATATCACTTTAGGAGGCCCAATGATTTTCACCCTAGGCCAAAATGTATCTCCTAGTTGCCCAATGATACCCTTTATGGCATGACATCACCCCTAAAAGGGGATTTCATTTTTTAATTTTTTATTTTAAAGTTGTAAATGAAAAAGAGGAGGTCAGACTCCCTAATTTAATGTTGACATTCTAAATTGTGGACAAATGGGTCTTAGATGACCTACTATAAAAAAAGGTCACCCCATTGTCACTCTAGACATAACTCACTTGAGAATTACATACTTGATGGCTGAAATTTTCTCCCTACTTGGGAATTTTGCTGTATCTCTCTCTTGAATTCCTCGTGTATTCTAGTACTTATGTTTTGGTGGTGGAAATCTAGGATATATCTATCGGATGCTTGTTCTTGGTGATTTCTATTGAATGTGCTCGATAAGGAAGGGTTTCTTCATACTTTTTCTTGGACTTGGTAAGGAATTTCTCCATTAATTGTGTTTTTATTCTTGTTTCAATATCAATTTGTATAAATACTTGGAGGAGTATAAATGCATACACCATCCATCAAGTCTACTTTTTCATCATTAATTACACTACTTTGAAAAAGTTTCTAGGTGGAGTAAAAAGGCTTACACCCTCCTAGATTTACCTTTCTAGTTTAGTTTTCCCTATGGAGTAAAAAGGATTACACCCCTAGACAGGTAACACAACTAGTTCTTACAAAAGAGATTCCATTAACCAAATTGTTATGGAACTGATCTACTTGTGTTGGAGATATAAAATCATTGCAATGGTATGAGTGATTTTTTTAGGTATTACAATTGGTCAAGTTGGAATTGATTATATATGTTATAAGATTTCTTGTGCCCTAGGGGCATCTTGATTAGCCTAGTAATTCTATTTTATATTAAAAATTGATTCTACAACTATTAGGGTTTCATAAAACTCATCCTCTTTCAATATGTTTTCACTAATCTACCACTGTGATTCACTTGTAAACCTTGGTTATTTATCTAATGGTTGTTAGCTCATTGTTTGGTGGTTTACTTGTTGATTTTTGTGGCTAGATATTGCAGTTGTAGAAATTTTTTGCTACATCCACTTGTGCATTATAATAACTTGTTGATAACACCTATTAAACAACCCTTAATTCCACCAAAGTCTTTCTCTAACCATGTTGTAAGTTTGACTAGTTATTTATAGCTTTATTTATGATATCGTGTACTAGATTTTGGATGGTTAAATTTGCAGATATTGTTATTATTATTATTATTGTATATATATTGATGTTGCAATTTGTGATAGCAAGATTTCTTTCATGACCCCCTCTGTTTAAGGCTTCTATACCTAACATTTATTTTTTTCTGGGAAGGCATAACATTATTTTCTAAGTACTCTATACTTGGCATCTATTCTCCATATACAAGACTCATTCTCAAGCCTTAATCCTTCTCCAATATTGACCTATAGGGGTGTTCATCTATAATTATTACACTTTCCATATCAATCCCCCTAAGGTAACCATGATTCTCCCCTTGTGATGATTTCATCATCACTACAGATTATGCGATATCTTCTCCCACTGTTGTCATCAAGGAAAAATCCCCTTAGGAAGTTACATGAGTCTATGAGGTGTTATGTCCCACTGACTTACTATTGCTTCCATACTTCGATCTATTTTCTCATGCTTCTCTCCATTGGATCCCCTTGTGACTTTAGTTTATTAGGTATATAGTCCAATCGCCACGCTTCTACCTCAATAAATCACATATTCATGCTCAGACACCCTTCTCTTTCTACAAACTCTTGACATTCATAAATCCTTTTTTCCTTCAATATGTCAAGTTTCCCATCTATGCTCCCAACATACTTCACCAAGGCACCTATTTAAGGAAGAACAAGGGCCTCACTATCCACTAATGAGATAGTGAGCCAATGTTCTACTATATAGTTTGAAGGTGAAGAAGGATGGTTGGTTGGGCCATCTACTTCATCTCCAATCTTTCCTTATCCAATAGATGGAGAGTTAGCATAGTTGTGCATTATATACATAAGAAAAAATACACTTGAACTAATTTGGCATTCTCACTCCTCCATGATTTATTCTAAGTCAATAACATGTGACCATTCACTAGAGAAGGAACCAACCTCTTCCTTGTGTCTCTTTGACCAAGGTTTTTGTGTCTCCCTCACATCCTCTTGGTCCATGGATGGTCTCTAATTATATTCAACAAACTACTATGACATACTCATATCTATGACTTACTCTAATATTTTTTGTGAATCGTCATGCTTTAAATAGAAATATGCCAATTCATCCACTACCTTAGGTATATCTCCAACTATGTCTTCAATATCGACAAGCATATATTCCATTGACACAAATATATTTTCTTTCTCTTCATTGGGATGTCCAACCATCGTCACACATTATACAAGTTCTCCCCGAAAAGGATTTCTTCTCTTGTTGTTTGCAAAAACCATATTCAAGGAGGACATATATGTACCCCCTTCCTTCCTCCTCATCAAAGGGATAAATAATGGAGCCTTCCTTGATAAAATGGCCAAACTATTCATGTGAATAATATATGTTTCTTTCTCCTTCCTCATGAACTCCTATCCCAACACAAGTTTGAAATATTCCATAGGAGCAATGATGAAACTCCTCCTTTTTCACTAGTCACCAAGCTTCAACAAGAAATCCTTAGCCACTAAAATGACCGTCTCTACACCCTATTTTAATGTTTTGAAGGTTTTCTGCATTGGCTCAGGAGGAATCTGGTGTGTCCACACCATATCCTCCATTCAGAAGTTATGATTCACCCCATTATCCACCATATATTTCCATGACTTCCCATTGAGTTTTACCTACACATAGAAAAATATTGTCTCATATTTCTCTTTTTTCTTCCTGAATCCTCCTTCCATGAAAATTTTAAATACCTAAAAGACCCCAACATATGGGTTGTTTTCATTATCCAAAACATTCAACTTGTGTTTAAACAAACAATTCTTTGCATAGTGTTCCTTGGCACAAATCCAACATAAAATTAGTTTCTTGTCTTTCACTACATCTGTTTTCTAAGAATTATCCCCACCACCCTTGGACATCTTTTCCTTCCCCGTGCCCTTCTTCCTCCCGTTCCATTTCTATTTTTATCACTTTTATCATCTTCTATATTCCTAGTACATTTCTTGGGTTCACCCATGAAGTCCAATAATTTGTCCACTCTTGTGATGTTTGTTGCAATATTTTTCACATTTTGGCATCACAACTCACTTTGTGCCCATGGATGCAAAAAATTCATGAAGTGGAAAGGTATACCTTCTTTCAAAATATCTTTGATATCCAGCATGAGCCATGTGAACTCCTTTATGTAGGCTGGGATCTTACCAATGTTCCTAAGATCCAATATCTCATTTCTTTTTATCCATGATTGATTTCCTAGACCAAATTGTGCCTTCAAAGAATCCTTCATCTTTGTCAAGTTCTCAATCCTCTCAATGGTTCTCTCAGCTTCCAATTAATCCACCTGATTCCTCCACTCGATATTATCATTCCCCATCAATAACATTGCAACAACATTCACCTTAGCTTCATCCAAACATATGTTCAACTATTCTATGTACTATTCAATGTCCCAATAGAAGTTTTCAAGCAACTTAGTGTTGGAAGTACCATCTTATGGCTCAGGTTATTTTATATTGATTCTTCTTGGCATGATATAAGAGTTTTTTCCATTATCCAAATCTTGTTTCAACAATTTGATGGTGCCATATTGGTCCTTCAACTTATGTGTGACCAAGTTAAGTGCATCCTCTATTTCCTTGTGTCTATCCAAAATTTTATCGATCAAGGTGCCAGTGATCAAGTTCGAGGTCTCCCAGAACTTTCATACCACTTCATTAAACCCATTCTTCATCTTTCAAATCACAACCTCCATTTTCCATCCTTCTCATCACGCGATACATTAGATTTGTCACCTGCTCAGTAGTCCATTCGAAGATAACAAGTTGATTTTTCATTATTCTTGTCTAGGGCTCCCTCTCGGTGTCACTACCATATTAATGTGACCTAGCCATGGATGACCCTCAAGTATATTCGATTTACTTTCAAGATTTCCATGCAAGGAACCCCAAAATGCTCCTCAATACTTCTCCAAAATTTGGCGATCAACTCTACAATGAGTTTTATGATGAACTCTGTGATAGATCTTGTAACAAGTCTTGCATTCCTCTTCCTTTCCAAAGTGGATAATTTCACAACAAACTTTGTTTGTGGTATTCTCAGGGTGTTCACAAAGGTATTTATACATGTCATAGCTTGGTTTTGAACCAAATACTTAACTTCTATCGTGAACCAAACAAACCAAGTCTACACCCAAACTATGTCTTCGAAAGTTCATCCCACCTTACCAAAGATTCAAAAAATATACACCCAAACTATATTCAAAACAAGTGTGCCCTAATGCCTCTGTTCTGATTGTACTAGTGGTGAATATCCAAATATTCTCTAATACCACCTATCATTGAGATAATGGTGAAGGGATAGTGAATTTGTTCACCAAAATCATCTTTGATACCACCTCTCATGACCCCATGGGACACCTGCCCAGATATTGTGATCATGCACCTCCTAGGGGCATCCTGCACTATGACGGTTCTCAATTGGCTAACTGGAAACCCGAAGGATACTTCATTTATACTATGCCTCTTCACTGAGAGGATACCCATACTTCATTATAGGCTATGGGAGAGTCACACTCCAACTCTGTGAAACTCACTTGCATACTTAGAAAGTCTTGTTAATAGTATTAACACTTAGTCATTTAAGCATACATCCATGAACGTTTGAAACGAAGAGAACACTTTCAAAATAAACAAAAGACACACAAAGATATAGTGTGGGAAAAACAAGATGTGCTTAATATCTTCCTAATTCTTATTACTACAAAAAGGTTAGAATATGAGCATTATTATCTTGGTTTACAAGTTGGATAGAGTCACATGACTCACCTCACATCACCAATATAATCATACACAAATTCATCCTACCAAGAATTGTCCATTGCAACAACTTTTGAAACCTCTGTGATGCACCCTAGACATATTCCCTCCATAGACTAACTTCCTCTTCTTTGTCGTAGACTTCACCAAGCTAACACAAACTTCTGGTTCATCCTCATAGCATGCCTCACCCACACCTATGAGAATACTTCCCAAAAACTCTCTTGTGTATCCCACTATTGGCTACATGTCTTCCATATCTCTGCTAGTCTGCATTTTGTTCTAGATTTCCTCAAAACCATTCCTTGGTCTCTTAAATATTTTCCTCCATGCCTTCTTGCTCCTTTCTTCATTGGTTGTGTAGTCTTGTTATTATATGCACTCCAAATTTCACCATTGAAAACCGTCACGTCCTTTGTGTGTCTCACACCCCTTCATGAACCATTGCACCCAAATGAACCAACATGCCTCTTCATCGACTAGTGTGTCAAAATGAACCCATGCACTTATTAACCTTTGTGTTCCTTGGGACTGGTGCACCCCAACCTTGGGTGCACCCTTCATGCTGATGCACCCCAACATATTTTTTACACCCTTTCCTTTTGTGTTTCCTTGAATTGGTGATGTGACTCTCCATCAGTGTGCCAATGGGGTCATTCAACCTCTGGAACGTGCCCATGCTGCGAGGGGAAAGTAGGTCTATGCCTTGGGCACGTTCCCAAGTCACCTCATCCTTTCCAAAATGCAACCCAAGTCTTCATCATCCATTGCAAGGAAAGTGAGATGTGTACCCCCTTGGTTCCTTAAATCACCATAATTTTCCCAAGGTTCTCCTACCCACACCTATATGACTTTGTTCACTCAATCGATTGCATGGCTCTTGTGTTCTCTTGCCCAACCCATCTACAAGTCCCCCCAACGAGCGTGCATGCTCGATGGGTGTCGTGGAAGACCTTATGAGCACACATATTAGCAAGGTTGTCGTATCTTACACATTAAGATATTGTTCCCCATGTTATTATTATGGAGGGATAGGAATAATTCTTTGAATATTTTAGAGAAAATATTTAATGTTAATCTTATCTTGTACAATTATTAAATTTGATACTATTCATGAAAGTAATAAATTGAATGTAACAATGTAAAGGATATTTATTATGGACAACAAGTGTGTGAAATTGAGCAATATTCTATTTATATTTTTATTCGTATTGTCTAGTTATTATGATTTATGATTAGGGTATATTTTTCATCAATAAAATTATTTAAAAGATACAGATATGATTATTTTAATAACAAAATAAAACTTTCAGGCTTAGGTTTATGATAATCTAGCATGTTAATGTTATATTTGTAAATTTTAAAAATATTTCTAATTTAGTTATTTTCATCTTTTAATTCATTTTTTTGGAAAAAAAAAAGATCAAATCAAAATGAAAAACGTTGGAATTTTCTTGATAATGATGATGAATAGAATGATTTAAATCAATGATCATAGGCACTAATTGGGGAATCCAATACCTCCTTGATATTTTGAGTAATAGACATGGATAGAAGGTTTCCTCCTCAAGGAAGGTAGTTGTACCTAAAGGATTTTCAATGGAACAATGAGATTACATGAAATTGATACTTATGACTCAAATAAGGAATTGGTTCCCTCCATGAAATATAACCTCCCATGTTTTGACTTACCATTACTTATTTTGGTTCCCTCCCCAAGGGGTGGCAAGAGATTAAAAAGTATAAAGAGAAAAATGGATGGATTGAAGATTATTTTTAGGTGACAGAAATGACATGTATATTAAATGCAAAATTTTACTCTAGTAAGTATAGTCTATATCTATATTATCATGTGTATGTGTATTATATACATTTATACTTAACATAATTTATTATTTTTCTTAATAGATTTAAAGAATACAATTTCTTTCTACAATGAATTATAAGTTGTGTTTTTTTCTATTATAAAATAAATGTAAAGTTATAATCAAGAACCATGTAAACAATATATTTAACCTAGCAAACCTTTAAACAAAAAATAAATAAAGTTCTCCACTGTTATTATTCTAATAATTAAAACACAAAATAAAACAAAATGTTTTAATAGTTATAATGTGTGAAATGCACACTCTTTATAGGATGTGAAAGGGTTTCCTTCTCCATTTAATATACAATATTAAATCACTTATTTTCTCTTCTCGACAATTAAATAGAAAGTTATTACAATATGAACATATCCACTTTCTCTTAGAGTAACTTAGGTTTTAACACTTATTTGTAGTTGTTTGGTTTATGGTTATGGTTTTTACATAGAACCATAATGTTCAATGATTATAGTTGTTGTATTGAACCATTCATAATATTCTTGATAGACTATAAATGGAAACATGAAGATGTGTAACTAATACAAAATGATATGGAGCCTTCTAGTTTGTAATGTGGCAATCAAATAATTGATCAATTTAGTGGAACTATAATCCCTTCATATGGAATTTTATTTTAGAGTAAAACATTGTGGCCATCAAATAATTAATCAATTTAGTGGAACTATAATCCCCTCATATGGAATTTTATTTTAGAGTAAAACATTGAAAAAGGCGTGGAATTTTTATACCAAAAAAAAATGGAATCAACCATTTAATCACTAGAAAGAGATTTAAATATCGAGGACCATTATTCATTAAATAAGATCAACCTTAAAATTTGGACATAGATGGAATTTTCTAGTTTAAAAAGGACCAATAAGAGAACACATATTATACTATCCTTTTTAAAGAATACGATACCATTAGTGGAAGAATTTGGTCCTGAAAAATATTTATCCTTTTTAAATAATACCTTACCATTAGTGGAAGAATTTGGTCCTGAAAAATATTTACTTCTAAAGGCCATGAGCATAGCTTCCTCAACATTATCCTTCAAGTAAAATCTTCTCAACATTCTGTTTGGAGTAAAACCTTTCCTTGCTTAATATTTTTCGTTTTATTCTAACCTACTAGAACTTTTGTCAAAAAGTCAAAAAGTTTTGGTCATTTTTTTGGTCATTTTGTTGTTATTCTATAAATTCTTATAATTTTATAACTTTGCATATCATTTGGTGCTGACAATTCTACACAAGGTAGTATTGTTTTCTCATTTTAAACATGAAGTATGGATACATAATAAAGTTTCAAACTCTATATATATAGTATTGTGTAAACACACATGCAAGAATGTATACTGTCTATAATAACCATTTCCTTCCTTTTTCCAAAACTTCAAAAGGCCTATATATGAGGTATTTGAATTTCTTCCTAGGATTATTTAACATTTCCTTTTTTAAAGGTAACCAAACTCAATTTCCTAACATAAACATATTTTTTCTATTTTTTTGTTGATCAATGGATAGGTTTAATCTTTTCCTATAATTTAATTTAGAATTGAGTAATTCTAATATTATTTATAAAGTTGGCATCCTTTTAATCTTCTCTAATTCCATCTTCTTTCTCTCCCCATGCTACAAATGCACAATAGATATTTGAATTGGAAATGTTATACTACGAAGTATGGAATACTTGATCATTAGATTATTGAATGGAGATAAAATTCTTAGAATAGCTCTTTACACCAAAGTATTATTATAACCACTCTCAGTGCACACTATAGTTTTGTTTTCCTATACATTTATGAATGAAAGGTTCTAGATCTCTAATTTTTTGTATCTATCTTATTCTATAATTTAGTCGTAATGGAACTTGGGGAATTTTGTTTCATTGTCACCTATTATTCTCCTTGGTATCCCACAATGTATGTATACCATCTCAAGTAAAATCATGTTTCTTGCTATGCTTTCATATCACTTTTCCAAGGCAACATGATGTGAATCTTACTGTATATGTTTTCTACTAAAAAATAGTTTTTTCCTTGTTTCAAACTCTAAATACCACCCAAAATCTCAATAGATATTCTTTCTTGTGGCTTGGTAGTTAGTACAAATGGACCATTAAATCAATTGTTTGTATTATTGGATTTACTAGTAAAATAATGTGTCCATCCTCTAATGAACCTAGCGACCTCTTGTTAAAAAAATTCTCACACTTGAAACATTTTAATGTGAGATATTATTTATCCAACACCAAAATAACTTCCAACATTTTAGTATCTCTCCTTTCATAACACAAAAATTACATCTTTACATCATAAATACCCCATGATAGCATACCGGATTGGATATATGTCCAATTTAAATGGATGCAAAAAATTATATAAGTTCAAGCCATTTAAAAGGTTATATAAGTCCAAAACTTGTGCTTGATCAATCTTATATTTGATTTATTTAAAGGCCTTATACCTATATTCTCCTTGGTAAAACCTCCTACCATTGGATTTCATAGCATGGAGTGGTTGACCCACAAATGAAAAATGTTTCTATGAACTTTTTAAGGCATTGGTATGATCCCCTAAATCAAATTACATCTATAATTTTTGCAGGATTTGGCCATTTAGGGATGGATTGCATATTGACACAACCAAAAAAAGTTTAGGCAACCCAATTATATATCTTAAATTCACCAAACATTATTCTCAAAACTCACATTTCTAAATGTTTGTAAATGATTTATGGATCTCCACAGTATCAAATCCCTCTTAAAATGTGAGTATGCTCTTGCTAAGTAGAGAAAAAAACAGAAATCATCTAATTACATTACTACATATGAATTTAGATAGAGATGAATACATCATTAGTCAAATGTACAAAATTATTGATTCAATACATAAACGATAAATAATTAATAAAAAATTATCATCTTTCCCTTTATTCCCTAAAAATTTAAGTAACATTAGGCATCCTCGTGCCATCAACCATTGTCAAATTTTATTTACATAAATTATTTTGGATAATGATAATCAACTATTATACTATTATAAATATACTTTTATTATTATAACATTAATGAATTAATAATTATATTATAAATAAAAATATATATTGAATTTATTATAGTCTAAAAAGTACGAATAAATTTCTTCATATATTAATATATGACACATAATATTTCATCTAAAATGTGTTATCATAAATGATAAAAAATAAATCATTATCATAAATGATAAAAAATAAATCATTATGAATAGTTAACCATTATCAAGCCATGTTAACATAATCTATTGTAATTAACAACAATAATAGACTATTATATTGTAACGAATATTCTATTATATTGTTACAAATATCCTTTTATTATTATGAAAATAATGAACAAGTGATTATGTTACTATAATCAATAATCAACTTTATCATTATAATTTATACTTTATATTTTATATCATAGTTAAATTTAGTAAAATTTGGGGTAGATCAGTTAGCGATGAAATTAACTTTATCTTAATATAATTAATAATCAACTTTTATTATTGATGATGATGATGATGATGATTAACGTCCACTAAGACTTAATTGGTCTATCAGACCTTAAGAGGGTAAGTGATTACTTGTGATTCTTTAGAATTTTGTTTCTGTGCTCGAAAAACATTAAGAGAAGGTTTCCAAGATCACCATACTTTTGTTGAGTTAAGAGGTTAGGAAGGTTGGTAGTGTGATCAATATTTTGAAAATGAGATCTAATATGGGTATAGGCTGGACAATCTAAGAGAAAGTGTTTTTCATATTCAACCTTCTTAGTGTCGGAAAGGCGACACACTCTTTCATCCCATGGCGTTTTAGGAATTGACCAATGCCCAGTTTCACTATGGAGCTCATGAGAATTTGTTCTTATCTTAGCAATGCTTATTTTTTTCTTTACACTTGGCAAAATAGATAGATAATTTTGATCTTCT
>ML776752.1:2112023-2147799 GCA_009831015.1 Picea engelmannii | reverse complement strand
CAGGTGTAACAAGAGTCTCAAAGAGGAGTTTCTTCTTATCCCAACTCCAAAGTTCAGCTGATTTACAATTGTTTTCAAGCCCATAATAAGCTTTCCATCCCCCAATAATCCTTTTCTCAATGCTATAATTCCAATTAAACTTGGTGAATATCAATTATAATTTATACTTTATATTTAATATCATCGTTAACTCTAGTAAAATTTGGGATATAAATTTAGTGATGAAATTAGCACTTTGTTATGTCGGATCACCCACCAATGCTTGGAGCATATGTTGTTACACCTGAACATTCTATAGACAATACCAACCTACTTTAAAATAATAATAATAATAATAATAATAAAAACTTATAACTATATTTATCTTTAATATATTGATAATATTATAATAAATTTTAATATGAACAGATTAACAAAGATGTTAAATAAATATATTAAAAAACATATTTAATAAAGTTTTATATAATTGTAACGACAGTGAGGTTTTTACCTTATAAAAATAGGAAACTATTTTTATTGACCACCCGACATTAGCTACGTGAAGTCAAGTCACGGATTTTCCGAATCCGATTACTCCTTCAACCGACTTCGGAGAAGCAAAAGTTATGGATAAATAAAACCTTTTGGACCGTCTCCTTTTACGTAATGTCAATTCATGGAGTTTCCCAAGCCTAATACTCCTTCAGCTTGCATTTTTTTAACATTAACTTATAATAAATTCAACGAGTGGAATGGAATCTGATGAAGCAATCCTGGAATAATTATGTGACGAAATTATCATCTAGAAGCTTAAACCTGTCAAAGTCAATTTCTACAAGAATTGTCACTCTTCATATAATCGGGAGCGTCCCGTCCATTCAATTGAATATTGATATTCGCCTGTTCAACCAAACCATAGCTATATATAGACTCAATTGCCCGTGCTAATACACTCGATTGACCAAACTTAATAAGAACGAAACTTTTTTTGGAAAAAAAATATAATATAATAACAATTTCTTAAATTTGAATGTTGATTTTTGTGTAAATAACAAACATCATGCATATTACAGGTTACAAATTCTATTGTAGATGGAGGTTGCAACTTGTAAGTCGCATGCATAGAAACATCTACAGGCTCACAATTTAAAAGTCACGGGGATGTTTTCGAAATTGGACCACCGGGTTGAAAATTGAAGATTAAGAGGGAAGAAAAGATCAAGGATTCAGAAACACTACCCAAAACCTGCAAGCAACTATCTAGATACATGTAAAGTTCATTAATATCAAATTGCAATTGCACTCATGAAAATTGTCTTCATTTGGCTAAAACTAGAAAACACCTTCTTGCACACTTATTTTCTCATTGCAATCTGCTTCTCACAATCTCTATTCTATTTCATTTTAGATAACATTAGTAGAACCATTCTTAACTACTTTTTTCATTTTCCTTTTATAGTAGGATGTATCTATCTTGGCATCATTGCATGCTTACTACTTAATGTTTGATAAATTGTTTTGTTTTTGTACAGTGATTGGATCTATGCGGAATTGAGGCACACAAAGAAGTTGGAACCTCTTATTTGGTGATTTTCATAATTGAAAATGTGTACCTACTGCTATATCAATGAAATTTGTTAAGCTTTTATGTTTACTTCTTTAGTGGTTTTGTATTCCATATAAAATGGTTTGATGATGTTATGTTAAATGCAATTTCATAATATTTTTATGTTGTGTATGAGATGTTTTTGTATTTACAATAAAAATGAACAAAAACACATATGACACACAATATTTAAATGATGAGAAAAAATAAAAATAAAACATCACAGGAAGCACAATCTTAAAAAGAAATCCGTCATAAAAAATTTACTTGACGGGTAGGAGTGCGCCTCAAATTTATACCCTAATCTTTATATATTCTCTTCCTTCACTTTATGAATGAGTAAAAAATGTATGAGGGCACCTTCATCTCTTCCATGAAACCTAATATTAACGTGTATATATATATATATATATATATATATATATATATAATTTTTAAAAATAATATAGAGAGATTTATTTTTTGTGTTTGTTAATATTCTTTTTTATTGTTTCTCTTGATTTATGAAGTATTTATTTAGAAAGACTTTTTTATAATACAAAATTTGAGAAAATGTTTCTACTATATAGATTTGCTCATTCAATTTTTTATAGATTTAAAGGTAATCTAAGTTAATTTTAGTTACAAACAACTATTTTAAAACATTAGATTATATAGATATATATTTTTTTATAAATTTGATGTTTTGAAATTCAATAATTATGTATTTTAAATATGCATATTGTCGTGATTTGAATTTCTTTTCATTTCAAAATCTTATTTTATTGATTAAATATTCTATTTTATATTGTAACATTAACAATCTTAATTGTTCAATATTATAAACATAATTATGTTGAATATTGTGTGAAAGGAGTAACATAGAAGAAAGCCTCTAAAATATTTTGCATTGCAGTGTTTCTAGTCATTTTTGAATTTGAAGCAAGTTTAGCGAATCCATGTATAACATTGTAATACAGTTGTAGTTGTATGGGGATGAAGCCAATGTGTAAGCTATCTCACTGTTACATCTCTAGTACTCACGCATTATTTTTAAAATGTGGGAAATTTTATGGGAGGCCGAATTTTTAGTCCAAAGGTTGAGAATTATCCGAAGAGATAAAAAAAAAAGGTGTAATGTTAAAAAAGAAATTGATTATTTCCACTGCCATTTGGCAACTTCCAAAATGTAAAAAGGAAGGGTAGAACTTAACATCATTATTTCCAGGGCCATTTGTCAGCTTGCAAAATGTAACCAAGCAGTGTACAACTCTGGACGTGAAAGATGCAAACAACGATAGATTGACACGCATGTAAACAATGTATTGTGAATGAATACAGACACTTAACAATCTGGAAAAATATGCATTAGTACATAAATTTTCCAACCAATTAATAGCGCGTGTGAATATTATTTCCGACCAACGAAAGTCATTGCGAATTTTTTATAAAGAGTGATCATTATGAGCATTGTTCGTATTAAATTTGCAATGGTTTATAAAGTTATTTAAAACTATTTTTAGGTTTATAGTTTTTATTTTGAAGTGTTCAAATAAAGTATGTGAGAAGCTATGTGAGGTATGTGTTTTGGATTTGAATTTGTGATTTTTTAGAAAAAAGGTATGTGAGGTATGTGTTTTGGATTTGAATTTGTGATTTCTTAAGAGGAAATATATGTTTTCTATTTTTTTTTTATCTGAATTTATTGTTTTTAGGATGAAATATATGTTCTTAATTATTAGGCCGACTCAGGCTGTATTGAGAAAAGAGAACAGTTTACATCAAAAAGTAGTTAGGTATACATACCTATTTCCATCTAAATTTGAACCTATAAATTTCAAGGAAGAAGCACAAGCTCTTAACTATTAAACTCATCCAAATAGTATAAATAAACTTTGAATTAAGTGAACTTCATTAAAAAAAATTCATAATTTTGTATAATTTTTCATAAGTTAATCTTATTTTATAACACAAATAAGGTAATCTTATTCTCTTTTATATATATATATATATATATATATATATATATATATATATATATAATAATGATTTTAAATACATTTTATATTTAAATTAAATATTATCATATGAACTCATTTAACAATAAATTTATTAAATTTTACCATTTTAATGTTGATAAATAAATAATTAAATTATTTATTACAATTTATTATTACAAATTTATTTATTGTAATTAAATTGATTTTACAAAAATACTTTTAACAAAGCTGCAGTTTATCATAATTTTCCTTTTTATCTTGATCCAAACTTTTTATCATAATACTTATTACAAAATAAGATATTATTCTCCCATATTACCATATTATAATTATACCCTCCCCTTTTATATTTTACTCAACCTTGTAATAGTTACTAAAATGTGACTTACTTAAGAAGATATTATTGCTGGCCAATATTATAGTCAAGATAAAAAGCATTACATGAAAAAATTAGAACAAGGATTTTGTAAAAAAAATATTTTATTTACATAGAAATAAATATGATTGTAAGATTAGAATACAAACTAATCATAGTAATATAACAATTTAAAGAAATATTATAAAAGGAAATAAAAATATATATTTTTTTTTTTATTAAAATGAGAGATTTTTCATTTTATTATTCTTTCTAATACCAATTTATTATTATTATATTTGTGTACGTACTTATTTATATAATAATATTATTTGTATGTATTTATTTATATGATAATCATTTTAAATTTAATGTATTGTATATAAGTTATGTATATTAGTTAGAATGGTTAAATGTTTTGGGTTGGTCTTTGTATGGGTATTTCAATGACTCTAAGTAATTGAACAACATAATTATATTGGAAACAAATAATTATAAAAGTAAAATCTTACTTGAAAATTTCATAAACAAAAGATTTATCATTTATAAACATATTAAAGAAAATAATATTCATAAATAAGGAAAGTTCTTCATTCTTATTAATTTTAGAGTTACAATGAAAAGTATAAAAATGTTTATGTTGTTATAATCTTTGATTGTGTAATATACTTAGGGAGGTAAGATGAGGCACTATGGAGGTATCCAATGAGAATATGGTTATGTATTATTAGTGAAAGTCATTTAATATGAACAATTGGAATTGGACAGAAATAAACTTTTATTGGCGGAAGAGGCTCGATGGCGCCATCACAATAGAGTGACATGGATCAAAGGAGGAGACCTCAATACAAAAATTTTCACGAATACACTAGCTCCAGACTTAACAAGAAGCATATATGGGATATCCAAGACGATTTGGGCACCACCCACAAAGGTCAACCAGCTCTTAAATCCGCGGCCACTACTCATTTAAAAAAAAAATTATGCAGCTCCTACGCTCACCCATCTTCAGGAATCTGTTTCGGTTGCAAACATCTTTTCTCATTTTATTACAACAAATGAATCAAACTCTCTAAAATATCCATGCACACTACATGAGGTCCATGTGGCCCTTTTATCTTTCAACAAAGACAGAAGTTTAGGCCTAGATGGTTAGACTGTTGAATTAATCTTGCAGTTTTTTGATCTGGTTGGACCCGACCTCCTTGATCTTGTTGAAGACTCCAAACTCCGCGACAAAATCACAGGTCCCCTCAACTCGACATTCCTAACTCTCATCCCTAAAGCAAACAACCCCTCCACCTTTGGGAACTACATGCCAATTTCATTATGCAATCTTTGCTATAAATTGATAACAAAAATCATTGTCAATTGGATCAAGCCCATCCTCTCGCAAGCTCTCTCTGGTGAAAAAATTGGTTTTTTAATGGGAGATAGATCTTAGACACCAGAGGAACATACCATGAGTGTCTACATAACATCAAGACGAATAAATCAAAGGCCCTCATCCTGAAACTAGACCTAAAAAAATCTTTTGATTGTTTAGATTGGGATTTTATTAGATTAATTCTCATCAAATCTGGCTTCAGTATTGACTTCATCAAATGGATCATGTGTGGAGTAACATATGCCAACTTTTCATTTTTAGTGAATGGAGAACCCTCTTCTTTTTTATCGCAGTGGCAGAGGTTTGATGCAGGGTTGCCCACTTTCTCCCCTTCTCTTTATTTTGGCCATGGAAGGTCTTTCTCTGCTTCTTAAAAAAATCCAATCTGAAGGGAAGATCACTGGGATTAAAGTATCCAGAATTATAAAAGTATTACATCTATTGTTTATTGATGATGTATTCATCATGACAAATGGATCCATCCAATACTGGACCAAGATCATCGATCTATTGAAAACCTTCTGCAAAGCCTTTGAACTCTTGATCAACTGGAAAAAATCAACTTTCCACCATGCAAATCTTATGGACCAGGAGCTCACCCTTCTTAAATCACTCCTTCCTCACAACTTTGTGCACCTGTCCAAACGCTTCAAGTATCTTGGATACCTCATCAATGTTGTTTCACTCAAATCTTCAGATTGGAACTGGCTTATTGCTAAAGTTGAAAAAATAATTGGCCACTAGTGCAATCGCTGGCTCATTTTAGGAGGCCGATACACCCTCCTCAAAGGAGTATTGGAGGGACAATATGTCTACTGGATGTCCCTAGCATCCATTCCCAACTCTATTCTAGACAAGCTAAGGAAACTTGATTTTCCCTTTCTCTAGTCGAGATGCTCACCACATGTTCGCCAACACTTGTGCAATTGGGAAACTCTTGCAAAACCAAAAAAGAAAGGAGGTTGGGGTATCTAAAATCCCTTACACTCTACTCAGGATTTGATGACCAACTCCCTTTGGTGTGATTTAACTCACTTAGGGATCTGGCATTCTGTAATTAAAGACAAATATTTTCCACATATTTCTCTAGCCTCCTGGCTCAGAACTACTATGCCACCTTTGATATCGGCCTCACCCTTCTAGAAGAATATAAAAAAATCTGCGAGTTGGCTCAAAAATTCTCTTTGCTGGCTTTCAGGCTCAGGACACTCCATAGTCCTTGTCAAAGATCAAATCACAGGTATGGAAACCTTCTCTGACCTCTCCCCTGATCTGATTTCCATTTTAAACACAAAACAAGTTTATTTTGTCTTCCAAGCAGTCATAGGCCGTCGATCGAACTCTTTACTCAATGAATGGAAATCTATCCCCAAACTTGGTCTCCCTCCCAATATAGCGGCTGAGTGCAACTCCTTCATCCAACATCTTGCTAACACGGGCATCCATCTTGTTACATAAAACGACCAGCCTCTGTGGAGAGGGGATGATCGAACTGGCTACCTGACAACGCATAATGTATACATATAAATTGCAAACCACACTTGGCCCAATGCAACAGGCGGTTGGAGACACCGCCTCTGGTCTTGAAACTTATCGCTAAAAAAAAATCTCTTTTTTTGGCTGACTCTTGCTAATAATATCAATATACCTGGGACGTCCTCCAAAGAAAAGGATGAATCGTCCCAAACATTTTCCATCTTTTCTATATAGAAGAGGAATCTTCACATCATATCTTCATTCATTTTTCTTTCTCCAGATCCGTCTGGGCTACTATCACAACAACCCTCAACCTAAACTATACCTAGGTTGGTCTCAACTTTCTAGATTGTATCGAGAATTGGTCTAAAATCTCCTTTCTCTCCCTTAATATTCCCCCCATGGTATGCTTGTTTATTTGGACAGAAAGAAATAACTACATATTGGAAAATAGACCCCCATCCACCACTTTGATTTCCTATAAATCCCTTGGTCTATACCATACCTGGAACATCATCCACCCAAGAGCTATTGGAAAATCCATCAAGCACTTTCCCCCCACCCCAGAGAAGACACCCATAGGTTGGTTCGATGGAGATTCTCAATCTAATGGTACTCAAAGTGGCGCAGGAGGAGTGTTTCATATCCCCACCAATTATCACTGCAGGTGGACATATAACTGTAGACAGGGCACTAACACCAGACAAGAACTATTGGGTACCTAAGCATAACTTCTTCTTGCCTCTATGTAACGACCCTAATTGGATAAATGCTTAAAAAATTATAAAGAAAAATTAATTAAAGAAAATAAGTGTGAATACTTAAGTAATACTCTAAATACAGATCACATTTAATGACTTGAGAAATAAGTTTAAAAGATCAAAGGAAAATGTTAAAAATAAAATAAAAGAGGGTTGCGTATGCAGAGAGGGAGCCTGCTAGTCCCGAGAAGATATAATATTAATGGAAGGAGTATGGAGGGGGATGAGGGTGGTTGTGGAGTAAAGGGCGTGAGTCGGTCGGGAGGAATAAGGGGGGAATAGGGGGATGTGTGCACCATTCATCAGGGGGGATGGTTGCGAAGAACTGTTTGCTATCTGCAGAGAGCCGAGAGCTTACTGTGACATGGGTGCTCAGATTGAGGCACGAGATTTACTGGTTGTGACATATTGATCAGGGAGGCACCGAGTTGCTGGAGGTTTTGGGCACGGGGGCCAGGATATCCATAGATATCCTGGAGCTAGGTCATTTTCCTAGTTGGCAGGGTGGATATTAGTTTTGGGCAGTTATTTTTCTGTGCCTGTGGCAGGGCTGGACTATACAGCAAGGCAGCAAGGCAGCAGGCAACATAAATTAGCATCAGAACCAGGTACTTTGTCAAGTTATGTATTTATTTCTTTGTTCCATGAATTCAGTATTTAATGATAAATCTAAGCTACTAAAGTTTTTGTTAATAAAAATCAATATTATGATTGAAAGTTATTGTTTCCGTTTATTTCGTAAAATGTTTATGAGACTTAATGATGTTTGTAAATATACGGGCATTACATATGGTATCAGAGCTTCTTAGTTCGAAAACTGGAGCCTAAGGGCCAAAACCCGAAGTGTTAACTCCAGCCACGTTTCAACTATAAGCAAAACATGTTCAGTTTGATTTGTTATGACCGAAATAGTAACGGAAATGCACTTAGGATAATACTCCTACGTGAAACCTGGGCAAATAAGCTCATATATCACAAGAAACGGTTTTAGGTAGAGCCCTGTAACTAGATCATATATGGTCACTACAGTTGTAGTCTGAACATTTGAAGGAATCCCTTTAAATTAATGGCAGCAAACCGGATAATGGGAGGGATCACCTCCCACAAAATGACTATCCTTAAAATGACAGGAATAAATCTATTTAGCACAAGAAATAGAGATGATAACTAAATTTTATTTTGAGAATTACTTGTCAACGAAGTTTAGGGTAGAATAGACACCTGAAATCGACGAAAATGTTGAGGGAAAACTTCTATTGAAGGCTTGAAGAGTGGAAAATTTAATAACTACACGAACTACACTAAATAAAATGCAAGTAGATAATTGCAAGACCTGGGAACGAGCTTTTATGTGGAAGAATGGATGTGAGCCGTCGGATCTCACCTAGAAACCCCGTTAGCCGTTAGATTTAGACAAGTTGCACGAGGTTTAAGCCCTAGCGTGCATAGGAGGAGTCATCGAGGTTTTGCGAAATCCTGAGAACGGATCCTAGCCGTTGATCTCAGTCGGACACGTGTCAGCGTCTGAGAGGCGTCGAGAGTTTACCATCGGAGATAAGGAGGAGTATAGAACCGTTATGTATTGAAATCGCGATATGCGATTTCCCGATCAGAACTGGACCGTCCATTGTGCAGGACGCGTGTCAGTAGATCTCGCAGAGTCGGAGATCGGCATATTTGGGTTTCCGGAGTCATGAAACTCTTGCATAATGAAATCGCGATCCGCGATTTCCCGATACGATCGGAGCCGTTCCATTTGAGGGACGTGTGTCGTAGATCCGGAGAAAGTCGGGGATCGAGAATCTCGTAGACATAGGCACATTGGTATCGAAATCCTGAAACCGCGAGAAGCGATCTGGACCGTCCATTTGGAAGGACACGTGGCAGAGATCGTGTTGGAATCGAGATATTGACCATCGGGAAATCAGAGTTCTCGAAGTCATGAGAACTGGGACCTTGAAGGTCCCGAAAGCTCGAAAGTCAATCAGGACCGTCCATCTTCATGGACAGGTGGCAAAGGATCTGGCGCTGTCGGAGTTTTGTTCATCGGAGAATCGGGGATTCTGGAGACGTAAGACTTGTGTAGGTTGAAATCGCGATATGCGATTTCCCGATCAGATCTGGACCGTCCATTGTGCAGGACGCGTGTTAGGAGATCCTATAAAATCGAGAATCGACGTATCGGGGATTTCGTGGCCACGAAACTTTTTCATTTCGAAACCGCGAAGTCCGAAACCCCGAAACAGTGAGAGGCGATAAGGACCGTCCATCATTTCGGATGCGTGTCAGAACCTGGGAAAGAGTCGGGAATCGGGGAATCGGAGTATTTGGGCACACAAAAATCATGTCACGCGGAATCGCGAAACGCGATTTCCCGACGAGATCTGAACCGTTCATTTGGTAGACAGGTGTCAGCAATCTAGGCAAGGTCGGGGATCGGCGTATCGGGGTTTTCGAGACCACAGAATGCTCGCAGGTTGGAGTCGTGATCCGCGATATCCCGACGGAAGTTCTGAGCCGTTCATTCCGAGGACACGTGGCAATGATTGGAGCCATCGGGAAAGGTCCCGATGGGAGGTCGTCCACTGGGCCATCGCGCATCTGGTAATCAGGATTTTCGTGGACGAGCGGCTCATGACAGTAAGAATCGCGAAACCCCGAATCCTGATAAGGATAAGACCGCGGTCACAAGGATAGGTGGCGTGGACCACGGGCTTAGCTTGGAGGGTTAAAGCGCTAGGAACATATCGGGGATTGGAGAATCGCGAGTCCTAAGGACTTGTGAGGCTCGACAATGAAAACCCCAAAACCCTGATGAAAGATAGGGTGAGGGTCACGTGGGGCGTCGGTCATATGAGATGGGTGTCTAGCCCGTAGGGCTAGTACATAAAATGCCGTATCGGGAATTTGAGGAAACAAGAATTCTCAACTTTAGGGAATATTAAACCCCGAAGCCCGATAACAGGATTCCTAAAGGGAATTTGGGCGTGGTCCCAGGGCTAAGAACGTGAAGAAATGGGGAAGACCTGAGGGTCGGGTATTGACCGGTGACTCCAAGGGAAATTCGCAGAGCCGCTCGGCTCGGTTGATGAAGATGAAAGGTCCTGTATACACATATAACTACATACATACGCATATAACAACAAGTTTACACAGGTGAATGAATTTTTTTTTACAAAGGAAATAAACCAAAAGAGAACAGCAAAATTCGTACAGAACGGGAATTTCAAGCAAAATCATTTTGTTCAAAAGAGGAATTTACTATTCATTACCACGGCATAAGGACGGTTTGTGCAAATCCTCAATTCGAATAACCCTGCCTTCTCATGAAGGTACTAAAACCATGACTGAATCGTACCCTTACCATAGTTGAGGGCGAGCTCCGCAACACGTACAGACAGGGGATTGATACCCAATATTTCAGAGAGACTGGACTCTAGGTTCTGGATCATGTCAGTGGCCATATCACTGCCCTCGGTTACTGTAAAATGAAATGGAGCACATACAGCATTAACCAGCGCTATCGAGGTGCTCAGAATGATAGTGAGGATGCGAGCCAGGGCAAGGGAGATTCTGGAAACCTCTGAGCAGAACAGAGGTAGAGCTATGATGGGAAAAGACTACTGCAAGGCAAGTCCTAGCGGATGAGAAAGTCGGACGGGGTAAAAACACGTGGGGAGTTCGAAGGAGCTGATAGGTGTAGGAGGAGAGGTTAGATACGAAGGAGTTTGAGGAAGCCAGACAAGCACGTGGCACCCATGCGTGCCCAAATTTTGTGTGCACGTTTAAAACTAATATGGTTATATACATTATAAAATAAATTAAATAATTTGGCATAATTAATTTTATACATATAAATAAGGCTAAATTAGTATAAATAATTTATATGTATATAAAAGACAAGATAAATTTACTTAAATTTAAGCTAAGATAAATTAGTATAATAATATCCTTTAAAAAAACAAAAAAAAAACCAAAAAAAAAAAACTTGTTATTTAATTAAGTGTAAGGTTAGTCTACCTTAAAGCTTATTAACGATGATTAAGACTCAGACTGGTGGTGCATACACTAGGAAGTGATGAGTAAAGCACAAGGCTAATGTAATCATAGGGCGAGGAAACCAACAGTTCTTTTGCAAGAACGAAAAAACCAAGCTTCGATGCTTAAACCTGACCCAAACTGAGCCAATTCCCCTGATGGAGTAATGTTTGTTTACAGACAAGTAAAGAAAACTTACGCCCAACCTTGTTTCTAAGTTTAAGTAGCACCAAATTGAGACGTCTTTGAACTCACCCAGAAAATTTTGGGCTGATGCAGGTTAAGTCGTACAAGATGGACAGGACTCGAAGGGGTCGAGGCAGGGGAGCGTCGATACGGGCACCACCGACGACACCCACACCATCCCCACCACCGAAACCACCAGCACCACCAACACCATCGCCTGAACTAGCCCTCATACTGCGCTCGTTGGAAGCCATTAATGAGACTTTAAAGGGGCGCCAACCCGCAGGGGCTGAAGTGGAACCCTCACCATCTGGAACTGGTAATCTAGAAGCTTCAAGGAACTCAAGGGGAGAACTTCCACCCAGAGACATCACACGAGAGTTACAGAAGATCAAACTTCCAGAGTTTGTCGGAGGTCACGCCAGTGAACGCGCGGAGGCATGGTTAGAAGGCATGACCAGGTGCTTTGCCTTAAGGGAGTATGCGTCCAACTCGAAGGCGAAGATCGCCATTTTTTAGTTAAGGGACAGCGCCCTGAACTGCTGGGGTAACCTGGAAAGACAACTGCACCTTACCCCAGACACGGTGTCTTGGGAACTTTTTGAGGAAAGGCTCAGGAGGAAATATCTATCGACGTACTACGAGGAGCAATAGGTTGGGGCATTTCATGCCTTAATATAGGGAAACAAAACGGTAGAAGAATACGAGATCAGGTTATGGAACTGGTCAAATATGTGTCGTATATGGATAGCGACCAACGACAGGCAGAGCACTTCATCTATGGATTGAACCCCAGGATAAGAGCTATGGTGAGGATGTGGAAGCCATCTTCAGTAGCAGAGGTGGTGGAAAGTGCACGTTACATGGAAGAACATATGAACTTGACTGGGGGTGCAAGATCGACATTTCCGCATCGCCCGGGATTCGTAGGAAAGACCCTGAGGACATTTCCTAGGGGAGGGGGCTCAAGGCCACCACCATATGGTAACAGATTCACGCCAAGAACAGTGGCTACAGGGATTTCAATGGCGGCGAGTGCAGCATCTCGTTCATCGCCAACGGTGCAGACAGGACCACGACCGTATCAGGGAGCAGTGAGCAGGGGCAGGGGTTCCAGGGGAAGGAACTCATTTCAAAGACAGACACATAATAGTGCACCGGTTCAATCTCATATTTCCTGTTGGAGATGCGAGGGACCCCATTACGAACGAGACTATCCGGAGTTACCATCAGGGTTCGTCCACAGA
The DNA here is from genome assembly GCA_009831015.1 of Picea engelmannii. Taxonomy (NCBI): domain Eukaryota; kingdom Viridiplantae; phylum Streptophyta; class Pinopsida; order Pinales; family Pinaceae; genus Picea; species Picea engelmannii. The sequence continues at coordinate 2,134,785 of ML776752.1, read as the reverse complement.
GAAGGAAAGGCGCCAATGGGGAGAGCTAGTAGCAGCCATCATATTCACGCAGCAGTTAATAACTGTCAGGCTGAACATCAATCCACGGTGGTGGAGTCGACAGGTACGCTAAATCATTTTAATGTTAAAATTTTGTTTGATTCTGGTGCGACAGATAGTTTCATTTCACCATCTCCATTAGAAAAGAGTGGGCTGGTAGCCTACGAGCACGATGACTTTAAACAAGTCGAAATGGCTTCGGGAGAAAAACAAGTCGTAGGACCCAGTGTTGATAATTGTATAGTAGACCTAGGAGTGTGCACTACCAAGTTGAAGGTATACGCCACTGCTCTTGGGACGTATGACCTAATTATTGGAATGAATTGGTTAGCAGCTCATCGAGCTTTAGTAGATTGTTTCGCAAAGAGGGTGCTTTGTGTAAATGATGAAGGAGAACCGGTAGAGATCCAGGGTGTATAGAGAAAAGTTTCATTACACTTTATATCAACTATGAAGGTCAAGCAATGCTTGAGGCAAGGGTGTCGACTTTATGTAGTGGAAGCAGTGAATGAAAGGAAGGGACCCTCATTGGATCAATACCCAGTACTGTCAAAATTTTAGGAGGTTTTTCCGAACGAGTTACCCGGATTACCTCTGGAGAGGGAGCTTGATTTTACTATTGAGCTAAAACCTGGTGCAGAACCAATATCCAAGACTTCGTATCGAATGACAGCGCCGGAACTTTGTGAATTGCAAATGCAGTTGAAGGAGTTACTAGACTTAGGGATAGTAAGGCCTAGTGTCTCACCTTGGGGCGCACCGGTAATTTTTGTAAAGAAGAAGGACGGATCCTTACGAATCTGTATAGACTACAGGGACTTGAACCGTGCTACAGTGAAAAACAGGTACCCGTTGTCGTGAATTGATGATCTCTTCAATCAGATGAAAGGAGCAATGGTGTTCTCAAAGATCGATTTGCGATCAGGGTATCATCAGTTAAGGATTAAGGAAGGTGATATCCCAAAAATGGCCTTTCGAACTCGGTTTGGACATTACGAGTTTGTTGTAGTACCTTTCGGATTGACCAATGTGCTAGCAGTATTCATGAGCCTCATGAACGGCGTATTCCAGAAGTACTTAGACCGTTTTTTACAAGTCTTTTTAGATGACATCCTCATCTATTCCAGGAATGAAAGAGAACATGAGGAACACTTGCGAATAGTGTTGTCCTGCCTAAGAGAGAACAAATTGTATGGGAAGTTGTTGAAGTGTTCCTTCTTCCAGAAAGAGATCCACTATTTAGGTCATATCATTTCTGGCGAAGGAATCTCCGTGGACCCAGAAAAGGTAAGGGCCATTATGGAATGGCGAGTGCCGAAAAATGCCCAGGAGGTGAGAAGCTTCATGGGGTTAGCAGGTTATTACCGGAGATTTGTGGTAGGATTCTCAAAAGTAGCGAAACCCATCACCACTTTGCAACGCAAGGGGGTCAAGTATGAATGGACAGAAGAATGTGATAGTGCATTCAGGGAGCTTAAGAGATTACTAACTAGTGCGCCAATTCTCCGAGTGCTAGATATGGAAAAGGACTTCATGGTCTGCACGGATGCCTTGAAACAAGGTTTGGGGGTCGTCCTGATGCAGGATGGAGGAGTGATAGCTTATGCGTCACGAAAGTTGAAGAAGCACGAAGAGTTATACGCGACTCATGAATTAGAGTTGGCAGCTGTAATGCTATCTCTGAAACTTTGGAGGCACTATCTTGTGGGACGAAGTTTTGAGCTCAAGACGGACCATCAAAGTTTAAAACACCAAGCAAAGGCGATGGAATGAGTTTATGAGTGAGTATGATTTTGGTATTTCTTATATGAAGGGAAAGGAAAATGTAGGCGCAGATGCCTTGAGTAGGAGACCACGTATCCTCTCCTTGGTGACATTAAAGGTCGGTCTGAGGGAACAGGTGTTGACACAACTACTAGGAGACAATTGGTATTTACAGGTTACTTCAAACCTCCAGAGAGGGAGGCAGATAGACCCAAGGTATGAAGGATATAATATGGAAACAAACGGATTGTTAAGATATCAAGGAAGGATGTACATCCCTGAGAATGGGGATATTCGAAACATCATACTGAAGGAAGCCCATAGATCACTTTATTGTGCGCATCCGGAAGTGAAGAAAATGTACGCAGATATGAAGAAACTCTTCTTTTGGACAGGCATGAAGCGCGATGTAGTCCATTTCGTCACCAAATGCCTAGAATGTCAATAGGTGAAAGCTGACCACCACCACCCGACAGGCCTCCTACAACCACATGATGTCCCGATGTCCAAGTGGGAAGTTATCTCTATGGATTTTGTGGTGGGATTGCCACTCACATCTCATAGACACAATGCCATTCTTTTGATAGTGGACAAGTTAACCAAGATTGCTCATTTCATTCCGGTTAGAGACACTTACGATGTTGCAGATGTGGCACGAGTGTTCATAAGCGAAGTTGTCCGTTTGCACGGGATACCCAAGAAGATTATTTCAGATAGGGACTCCAAATTCACATCTAGGTTTTGGACAAGTTTACAGTCAGCATTGGGGACTCAATTGAACTCAAGCATAGCTTATCATCCTGAAACAGATGGGAAAACTGAGAGAGTAAATCAAGTCATGGAGGACATGCTTAGGATGTATGTAATGGATAATCAAACCCAATGGGAGAAGTACCTACCTTTGGTAGAGTTTGCCTACAATAACAATTATCATAGTTCCATTAGAATGCTTCCCTACGAAGCTTTGTATGGGAGGCCATGCAAAACGCCATTGAGTTGGGATAGACTAGAAGACAGAGTAACAGTGGGGCTAGAATTAATTCAAGAAATGGAGGAACAGGTGACTCAGATTAGGCAGAGATTAAAGGAAGCACAGGATAGGCAGAAAAGTTATGCAGATGCACATAGGACCGACCAAAATTATGAAGTGGGAGATCAGGTTTTCATTCGAATCAGGCCTAATAAGAGTACCATACGGTTCGGGAAGGGGACAAAGTTGTCACCTCGGTTTATAGGTCCATTTAGGGTCCAAGAGAAAGTTGGATCCGTTGCCTATCATCTCGTACTGCCACCCCACTTGCATAAAACTCATAATGTATTTCATGTATCTGTTTTACGTCATTATGTTGCTGATGAATCACATAAACTAAATTGGAAAGAATTGCAGGTATCGGACGTGGAAACCCTCACGGTCGAACCGTTATGCATATTGGACTGTAGAGTCCGAAAGATCAGAAACCGTTTGGTATACCAAGTTAAGGTCCAGTGGGACAAGTATAGTCTAGGATCTGCTACTTGGGAGGACGCCGAGACACTACGGCGAGACTATCCATCACTATTTTGACCACTTCGAGAACATGTTTCTCGAAGGTGTGGTGTATGTAACACCACCTTTTGACTTGGACAGCCAGGATTACCTGAGGCTATACACCTTATTTTCTAGTCACAGGGAAACTATTAAGAGATACACTTAAACCATAAAATTTATGAACTTTTATGTGGATATGAACCTTATGAACTTTTAGATGTTGTTGATGATGATGCATGCAATGCGACCTATTTTTGTGAATGTGAACTTTATGAATGTTTAAATTCTATTGATGATGAAGTATATGATGAGCCATATTGTGAGAAAGAGAAATTGTTGAATGTTTAAATACCATTAGCATGATGTTGGATGCGATGAAACCTATTTTGGTAAATGATAATCTTGTGAATGTGTGAAAGTATGAATTATGGGATATTGTGAAATCTAATTCAATTGGAAAATTTTGATGTTAATGTATTGGTACAGGGATACCAAATTGAAATGATGAAAGTATGCAATTATATGATGTTAATGAATACAAATGTATGAGTTGGTGTTACAGACTAATCTCCAGGTTATGGGCTATGAAATAGACAAGTGATAATGATGATGAGAGTGGATAATGGGACCACTGATCGGGAAACATTATGGTATGAATAATGTACATGGAAATTATATTGATTTGAATGCATTGCTATGATACATGGACTATTGCGTGATTTTGGTACTAACCCTACCCAAAACCAAATAAATGATGACAAAACCTCTAGCAACACGGTGCCCCTATGTGTTCCATTGTAGGGTGTTGACCCTGGTTCTGCTAGGAGGGGTGGAGGTGTTTCCCACCGTGTATCCTCCGAAACCTGAAGTCCTGGGAGGACGGTGCTGGTTCACGCTCCCCGGATGTGTGATGAGGATTGTCAGTTGCCTGCTAGGGAAGCTTGGTCGAGTGAGCGACACTTCCACTTACGAGTTCTATTTGGAGTTAGGTCAGTATAGCTGACACTCCAAGATATTCTAGTAGAGGACAGATATGATGGGAGATGGAAGTAGGATAGGAAGGAAGGATGAGTAGAATAGTTGAGACTTTATGGGGATCTGTCTGGTGGCGGGATTTGATGAAGAAAATATGCATATAAATATTCATTATGATGTAACTAAACCACAGTTGTTTAAAATAAATTATGGAACCGGATAATTGAGATTAAAGAAATTCTTCAACAATTGATGATTGTTGTCTTTTATGAAAGACTAGTTTTGTTGACTGGATTGAATTCGTACATAAATTATTAAAGAATGACAGTTTGATTATTAGTACATGCACGAGGTTTACATGTACTAGCTACACATGCATTCCTTGTACATATACAATAGTATGTATGGACTTCTTGATTTACTTACTGATATTGTCAAGTTATTTGTTGTGAATGTATGAACCATACCTTTTATTGTAACATCAGACGCCTTAACTTCGGGACAAAGTTTCTTGAAGGGTGGGTGTATGTAATGATCCTAATTGGATAAATGCTTAAAAAATTATAAAGAAAAATTAATTAAAGAAAATAAGTGTGAATACTTAAGTAATACTCTAACTACAGATCACATTTAATGACTTGAGAAATAAGTTTAAAAGATCAAAGGAAAATGTTAAAAATAAAATAAAAGAGGGTTGCGTATGCAGAGAGGGAGCCTGCTAGTCCCAAGAAGATATAATATTAATGGAAGGAGTATGGAGGGGGACGAGGGTGGTTGTGGAGTAAAGGGCGTGAGTCGGTCGGGAGGAATAAGGGGGGAAGAGGGGGATGTTCGCACCATTCGTCAGGGGGGATGGTTGCGGAGAACTGTTTGCTAGCTGCAGAGAGCCGAGAGCTTACCATGACATGGGTGCTCATATTGAGGCACGAGATTTACTGGTTGTGACATATTGATCAGGGAGGCACTGAGTTGCTGGAGTTTTTTGGCACGGGGGGCAAGATATCCGTAGATATCCCGGAGCTAGGTCGTTTTCCTAGTTGGCAAGGTGGATATTAGTTTTGGGCAGTTATTTTTCTATGCCTATGGCAGGACTGGACTGTGCAGCAAGGCAACAAGGCAGCAGGCAACATAAATTAGCATCAGAACCAGGTACTTTGTCAAGTTATGTATTTATTTCTTTCTGCCATGAATTCAATATTTAATGATAAATCTAAGCTACTAAAGTTTATGTTAACAAAAATCAATATTATGCTTGAAAGTTATTGTTTCCGTTTATTTCGTAAAATGTTTATGAGACTTAATGATGTTTGTAAATATATGGGCATTACACTCTAGGCTTAATATAACTTCTCTCCATATTTACAAAGATTCTCACATTGTCATAGACTGTCTCAACAAAAAAAACAAACTTCAGGTCACCTCCCTCTTCAGCTGGAAGGCAAGGATCCGTCATCTCCAATCATTCTTCAAAATGTTAAGCTTCAAACATATTTACTAGTATTCCAACAAAGCAGTTGATTCATTATCCAAGACTGCGCTCAAGATGCAACCTGGAACAATCAATTACAACATATTGGTGGATGGGCAGTAAGGCCCAACACTTGCTCTAAAAAAATTCTAGGTTTATGTCTGCCATCCATCTCCAAGATCCGACCTTCTCCTACCACATCCATTTTTCAACTGAGCTCACAAAACTTCTCAAGTCCTAGTGCTTCGCGAGGTTTGATAATGGCTCGTAGATGGAGCACGTATTGAGGGATAAGAGCCTTGAACTCGCAACCCTGGCAGACCCATTTCTTATATCTATTTCCATCACTGTAAGCATACAACTTCTCCTACATTCATGGTATTTCTGATCCAGTTTCTCACATGCAACGAACTACATAATTCACATGCTCTATTAACACAGATCTCTCTGTATTTTTCACTCTATTTTTTGTTCTTTTGACATTACAGAATTAGCAAATGTGTTCTCTTCTCGAGCTGTGAGCACATTTATATATCTAATATAAATTGGGAAATTTTTTCGGTGGATTTTTTTTTAATAAGAATGTGGTCATTCAATGTAAGGTGGACTAGGTCCACTATATTAATAAAGACCCATTGTGGTAGTTAGATGCAATAAATCTGAGAAGGCTCTCTAGAAGGTTCCTAGGAGATAGAAAGAGCTCTATAAAGAAGTGTAAGCAATGTAATGAAACATAGTGAATACTATTTTGAAATTATCAAGCATTACGTGAGGAATCTTATCCTTCCTTAAGGATTAATATATGGTGTTACCTTACCTCGAGGGTTTTGATATAATAAAGTGTGGTTTTCATATATTCTTCTTGGATCTATTGTGATATTTCTATATTCATTCTTTGGTACTTAACAAGTGTCATAGAACTTTCCTTGGCAAGAAGTGTGGGCAAATATATATATATATAGATAGATAGATATATTTTGCGGATTTATTTTTTCACAGAAAAATAAATAAAAAAATAAAAAAAATAGGACCGCAACATTCCCGACAATTTCTGTAGGTTTTGGTGTAAATTTTGAAAAAAAAGGTTGTATAAATGAGTTCCTCTTAGAAAAACACCCAAGTTAAAAAAAAAAAATCATCTGAAACAAAGTCCGGAAAGTCAAGTTATTGGAACATTAAAATAATCAAATTTTCAGGGTTTTTTCCACATAAGGCTATGTGAATTTTCTGATTATTGTAGCAGTTGGGGATGAATTTTTTAAAAGAAATTGTAGATCTAAGTTTCTCTCACAATTTCACCTAATTTCAAAAATAAAATCGTCCAAATCAGAGCTTTAGAAGTGATGATATCATTGATTTAAAATCAACTATATTTTTGGGGGGGGGAGTTGTGATGGTAGTGGGACTACATAGTTCCTAACTTTTCATAGGTTGCTCAGATTGATACCAAATCAATGCCATTGGATAAATAATTTTAAAATATTTTTTTTGGTATATTTTATGTGGTGTTTGGCTATTCCCTCTCAAACCTTTGAAGAAACTCTACAAATGACTAAAGCATTCAACGCCCAATTGTATGACACATTGCATGACCTTACAGATAGCTTGACATTGCAGATAGCATCAAGGATGGTTTTCCTTGTATTCAATATTCATTGGATAACATGCAAGAGAGATATCTTATGGCGGACATTGGGGATGAACATAATCAAAAAGTATATGTTTGGTATGATTTTGAGGTTGATTGTGATGAATGGTATATGGATAGTTGTTAGTTATGGGATGAAAACCACTTTCATATTTTATTTGATGACTCTAATCCACCTTCTTTAGAGAAAATCAATGTGAAAATAGAGAGGCAATGATTATTACCAGTGTCCATCCTGGATATTCTATAGTGGTATTATTCCTTCCATATTCTGCTATGACCATTTTCCACTATGTAGATCAATATTCTTATTTGGATCCACATGACAGGTGTCAATCTTTGAAGCATCATTCTAAGTTGGTTATCGGGTTCTGAAATCTTCCATGGGGAATTCACATGAGCACTTGGACATGGGACCCTGGTTTACAATGGCGGTTGGACTACATCAACATGGTGTCTTTCCTTTGTACATGGGAGCATGGTTCTCTAGTCTACTTCGACACTATGGTCCAGAATTACCATAGGACCCTGATATACGGTTGTACACCCTCATAACAAGCGTTTAGGAAAACACTTTAATAAGGAGGATCAAATGTTAGGTAGCTACAGAGGTAGTGGATGCCATTCAATCTAATGTGGGCTAGATTCATTATATTTTTAAATAAGACCCATTATGGTAGTTAGATATAATAAACGTACGAGGACATCTTAAAAGGTTTTGTTTCTAGAAGATTCATCCTCTAGAATGTTCTTAGGTGATGATAGCACTATATAAAAGGGTTAAAGAAATGTAATGAAATATGAAGAGAAGTATTGGATTGTGAGTAGTAGCTCAATAGGAGGATGCCCCCTCGAAGAGGAAAGTGAACAGGAGAGGATCTCTTACATAATAGGATCCATTGTATGGTGTTTCCCTACCTCAATAGTTTTGATATAATAAAGTGTGGTTTTCATATATTCTTCTTGGATCTATTGTGATATTTGTATATTCATTATTTGGTACTTAACATATTGTTAGCTTTAGGATTATGGTTGTTGCATTGAATTTTAACTTTCAACTAGACTTATGGTTTGGACTTGTTAAACTATTCCTAAAAAACTATAAAAGAATACATACAAACATATAAGTGTGAGTAATGAGACATTATATGGATTCCACTTTGGAATGTGGTAATTAAATTATTGGTAAACTTGTTGGGAGTGTAACACCCTCATATAAACTTTTAATTTAGACTTCTTTAGATTATTAGAGATGTATGGATGAATAAAATGATGCAAAGTTTAGAACTTTTTTCATGATTTTTGTTTGTAAATCAACCATTTAAGTACTAAAAATGGATTTAAGGTATGAGAACCATAAATGACCAAATAAGATGAGCCATCAAATCATTTCCAAGAATTCCATATATGACATTTACTACTCTTGAAAAAACTATGAAGTACACATATTATATTAGTCCCCAAAATCTTTAGTCATGAAGGAGATGAGTATAACAAATTTGTAGCTTTCTATTTTGAGTAACATATTTCTTTGATTATTAGTTTCTCTTTTAGTCGAACCTACTAGAGTTATTGGTCGCCCATTTTTGTATTTTGTATTATTAAGTAGAATAATACGTGTCTTTTAGTTATTTTTATAATTACTAATCATTATTTCTATTTTTTTCTTTTTCAATACTTTTCCTTATGCATCTTTCTATGCTCCCAGTGTAAAAAAAAAATTAGAAATAAAGTAGAAAATGTCATTTTTTATTTTTATTTATTTTTAATTTTTATTTATTTACTTATTTATTTATATGAAAATAAGTTTTGAAATTATAATTTGGAAATAATTATTATATATTTTTAATCTAGATCAAATTCTTAATATTTATATAATTTTTATTATAACCATTTAAAAGTTGCACTTTATTTTCGCATTCATTTATGGGTGGAAAGATGTGTATCCTTTTATTTTTTATCCCATCTTACCAAATAATGTCATCTTCATGGAATTGAAATTTTTTTAAACCTACATTAAAGTATGCAATCTCAACGAAATGGAAATATGTTCACCACTAAAAAAAATAGTTATGTCCTTGTTTCATTCTTATAAAACCACCCACATAGTGAATAGAGATACTTTCTCATTCTTTGGTAGGTACTATAAATGAACTATAAAATTAATCATTTTTATTATTCATTTTACTATCATAAGAAAATATGTATTCTCTAATGAGTCTAGTTACATCGAAAGGCATATACTTATTGATAATGGGCAGATTTAATAGGGATTTAGTACTTAATAAGTTTTCTATGGACAGGATTAAATATGGCTAGAATATTCTTAGTAGTCACGCAAAATAAATGGCTGTGATTTCAATCATTAACTTCCTAGCTATTATAAAGACATTCGTTTATGTGTTTACTTTTTTACATTTACCTAATCATATTTAAAAATTACTTTGATAGCTAACTGATTGCCACCTAAGTGATTAACAAAAACTAAAATATTAACACCGGATAAATGAAACTCAACCGTTTATTTGTTAATCAATAATAAAATATAATATATTCTTTTAAGGATTCTTTTCATCTTATCAACCTTTCAGCATTGATCAACCACAATTATGTGGTTGTGCTAGTTACTTATTATTACATTTTTGTTCCACTCTTGGTATAATGTTTTCAAGTTGGATACTATTTATCCAACACTGAAATGATTTGAAACATTCAAAGTGTTCTCCTTTATGAACACACAACTTATGCAATTTGTTAAGCGACACATATTGTATATGATATTCACTTATGTTCCCACCTTTTTCTTTATAAGATTCACCTGACAATCGTATAAATTTGCCTCTAAAATTATCATTTTCTTTGTATTCATATTTTTAAAATTCATGGAGAATGCATCCATATCTATAACCATGTACTTCAAAAGTGAATATTTTTTTGTTGTTGTGGTATTGTCACTTATTAGTGTTTCCCTTTGTATATCTAATTTAATGAGATAAAAAAGATGCAAAATTTTGATTTATTTATAGTTTTAAATTCTTATTAAATAATTTTTATTTTTATTTTGTACTGGGGGAATCGGCAACTGGTGGTTCTAGTACTCGTGTGACATGGGTTCGATCCCCATCGACTACCACTTTAACCCCATGTGCAACCACCCAGCCTGCAAGAATGGCGCACGAGTAAATCCAGGTGAGAATCAAACATGAGACTTTATTTTTTACAAATTTCCTTCCATTTACATGGCACTTGCCAATCTGTCTACACCCGTGCAGGCAAATTCTTATTAAATATTAGGCCTATAAGCATTTCAAATAAAAATTCTCAATGTTGATGAAGTTTCCTATTTGAATAGATAGTTTTTTGAGTTCTTAACATATTTCACCAACACAACTATACCATTTTCATGTCTCGAGTAGTGAAGGACTACTGCATGAAAAAGGAAAGAATGATCATAGATCCACTTACTTATTCTCATTAAGAATTATTTAATAGAATAACCACTTGCATCTATATCCAGTTTAGATGCACTTGCATCTATATCCATTTTAGATGGTTTTTAAAAATTAGATGACTCCAATATTTGTGGGAGAAAAAACTTATCCTTGAGTTATTTAAAGGCCTTATGTTTATACTTTCCCTAAAAAAAAAACTTTTTTCATGGTACATTAGAAGTCACATTATGAAGTGGTGCATCCACATGTGAAAATGTCTATGAATTTATGAAAGCATTGGTGTGATCCCCAAATAAATTTACTTCTATGATATTAATAGGATTTGATCATTTCCCTCTAAACTTCCACTTAACATTTTCCTAATCCAATCACATAAATATTATTATAGATACACACTACATATTATATATTTATATTTTAAGATAAAGTACACTCTTTATTAGTCCCTGTCGTAGGCATAGAGGGACTATAGCCATCGATAATTTGTTGACTACATATTAGTTTCTCCTTTGTCCTGAAATATTTGCACAATAACTATTCTTGGAGATATGGAATTAAAAGCATATGTTTTTGTATAATATAAAGTACCATATATGTATAGATTTGATTGGATAAAATATTGGAGGTCTTATTGTCGGCTTCGTTATTCCCAATGTTTTATATGGAAACATATCCAAACTTTTTCTCATATACAATATTTTTAAATCGTATATTTTTTCTCTATATTGGTTGAAGGTGGATTAATGTTGGCATTAGTTGAAATGTTTGTATTAGCATTTTCCTCTAGCTGAATATATCCATAAGTTTTGAAATGTACTAAGAATATTGAAATGTTTTGATATCCAAGCTTTATAGTGATTGAGAATTCCAAAGTTTATAGTGTGTTTGCCAGATGTATTTTTGTTGAAATGTATTGACACTTATTCCAAGATGCCTCAATAGGCCTAATAGGTTAAATGTTTACATGACGCGATGTCCTCCAACTACCCTGACAACTTAAATTTTTGCATACCTCAAGGTCCTTAGACAACCTGACAGTCTTAAATGTTTATGTAAATTCAATTCTCGGAGTACATTTTTCCTCGAAATTTTCTATACAGTTACAGTGAATTTGCATAGTCTTGTTTGTCCACCACCAGTTCAATATCCATTGTATGTTTCATCCTTGTTCTGCCTTTGCAATGCAATTTTGTAATCGTTGAAGCTACATATATTGTTTACTGGTTCGCTGAGTGCTTCTTATTCGTTGGTTTGTTGGTTGCTTCTTGTTGTTGTTTCGCTTATGATTTGACCTGTGCTTCTGCATTTCATCGTTTTAGAGTAAGTTTTGATGCCATAGTTTCATTTTGTATTCCTTGTTTATTGTTCAGTGTTTGAAGTTTGCAAGTAAGAATTTTTTCTTATTTGTAGTCGCATGTTGATCGTATGTTTCTGGCTCCTTCTGTGCTTGGGGTGAAATTTCTTAATCATTGGAGATACATATGTTGTTTGTTGGCTTGGCGGTTCTTGTTGGTTTGTTGGTTCATGGGTTGTTGGTTCTGTTTCTTTGGCTGGGGTTTGTGCTTTGGGGCCCTGGGGGTGGAGTTCGGCCTATTCATGCTTTCTCGTTGGTTTGGTGCTTTCTATTTTCTTTTGTTTGATTCGCAATTACAGGATTGGGGTCCAGCGGCAGTGGTTGGATCTTTTCTTTTTTCTTTTTTTTGGATTATTATTGTTTTTTGGGGTGCTTTACAATGTTCATCTCCTGCACCCACAAGTCGACATGCAGTTGTGTTGTTTTCCCTACCTGTCGTGGCCGATATATGTTATTCTATGAGATTTTGCTGGTGCTTTAATGATGGCATGAAAGAATATAGTTGCATGAAAAATTGTTCGAGGATTACATGTGAAATGGAAATATCTGTTGTTTTTTTGTTGGAATAAAGCATATGTATGCAGGATACATTTATAAACCATGTATTGTCAGATGTGTCGATATGGCATTACATGTTCTTTCTCCTCTACATAGATTTGTGTGCACACGATACAATTTGTGTTGTGCTTAAGACATGATATGTGTAACAAATATTCTGCAAGATTATATTTGGATGTATGGAAGCATGTATGCTAGGTTTGCCACGAAAAACTAAAAATTTGTATCGTGGACACAACAGTATGTGTATCGGATAAAGAACATGTATTTCTTCATAAGGAAGGGTTTCTTCATACTTTTTCTTGGAGTTGGTAAGGAATTTCTCCATTAATTGTGTTTTTATTCTTGTTTCAATATCAATTTGTATAAATACTTGGAGGAGTATAAATGCATACACCATCCATCAAGTCTATTTTTTCATCAATAAATACACTACTTTGAAAAAGTTTCTAGGTGGAGTAAAAAGGCTTGCACCCTCCTAGATTTACGTTTCTAGTTTAGTTTTTCCTAGGGAGTAAAAAGGATTACATCCCTAGACAAGTAACACAACTATCTCTTACAAAAGAGACTCCATTAACCAAATTGTTATGGAACTGATCTACTTGTGTTGGAGATATAAAATCATTGCATTGGTATGAGTGAATTTTTTAGGTATTACAATTGTTCAAGTTGGAATTGATTATATATGTTATAAGATTTCTTGTGCCCTAGGGGCATCTTGATTAACCTATTGATTCTATTTTATATTAAAAATTGATTCTACAACTATTAGGGTTGCATAAAACTCATCCTCTTTCAATATGTTTTCACTAATCTACCACTGTAATTCACTTGTAAACCTTGGTTATTTATCTAATGGTTGTTAGCTCATTGTTTGGTGGTTTACTTGTTGATTTTTGTGGCTAGATATTGCAGTTGTAGAAATTTTTTTCTACATCCACTTGTACATTATAGTAACTTGTTGATAACACCTATTAAACAACCCTTAATTCCACCAAAGTCTTTCTCTAACCATGTTGTAAGTTTGACTAGTTATTTATAGCTTTATTTATGATATCGTGTACTAGATTTTGGATGGTTAAATTTGTAGATATTGTTATTATTATTATTATTGTATATATATTGATGTTTCAATTTTTGATAGCAAGGTTTCTTTCATGACCCCCCTTTGTTTAAGGCTTCTATATCTATCATTTGTCTTTTTCTGGAAAGTCATAACATTATTTTGTAAGTACTCTATACTTGGCATCCATTCTCCATATAAAAGACTCATTCTCAAGCCTTAATCCTTCTCAAATATTGACCTACAGGGGTGTTCATCTATAATTATTACACTTTCCATATCAATCCCCCTAAGGTCACCATTATTCTCCCCTTTTGGTGATTTCATCATCACTAAAGTGAGGAGAGAGTCTGTCTAAAGTGAGAGTGGGTAGGTACTCCCATAGTTGCCACACTTCCATGGATTGGGTTGGGATTTTCCCATGGTACAGATTGTATGATAACATCTACCACTGTTGTCGTCAAGGAAAAATACCCTTAGGAAGTTACATGAGTCTATGAGGTGTCATGTCCCACTGACTTACTATTGCTTCCATACTTCGGTCTATTTTCTCATGCTTCTATGCATTGGATCCCCTTGTGACTTTATTTTATTGGGTATATAGTCCAATCGCCACGCCTCTACCTCCATAACTCACATATTCATGCTCAAACACCCTTCTCTTTATACAAACTCTTGACATTCACAACTCCTTTTTTCCTTCAATCTATCAAGTTTCCCATCTATGCTCCCAACAGACTTCACCAAGGCACCTCCTTAAGGAAGAACAAGGGCCTCACTATCCCCTGATGAGATAGTGAGCCAATGTTCTACTATATATTTTGAAGGTGAATAAGGATGGTTGGTTGGTCCATCTACCTCATCTCCAATCTTTCCTTATCCAATAGATGGAGAGTTACCATAGTTGTGCATTATATACATAAGAAAAATTACACTTGAAAAGATTTGGCATTCTCACTCCTCCATGATTTATTCTAACTCAATAACATGTAATCATTCACTAGACAAGGAACCAACCTCTTCCTTGTGTCTCTTTGACCAAGTTTTTTGTGTCTCCCTCACATCCTCTTGGTCCATGGATGGTCTCTAATTCTATTAAACAAACTACTATGACATACTCATCTCTATGACTTACTCTAACATTTTTTGTGAATCATCATGCTTTAAATAGAAATATGTCAATCCATCCACTACCTTAGGTATATCTCCAACTATGTCTTCAATATCGGCAAGCATATATTCCATTGACACAAATATATTTTCTTTCTCTTCATTGGGATGTCCAACCATCGTCACACATTATACAAGTTCTCCCCGAAAAGGATTTCTGCTCTCGTTGTTTGCAAAAACATTATTCAAGGAGGACATATGTGTACCCCCTTCCTTTCTCCTCATCAAAGGGACAAAGAATGGAGCCTTCCTTGATAAAATGGCCAAAATATTCATGTGAATAATATATGTTTCTTTCTCCTTCCTCATGAACTCCTATCCCAACACAAGTTTTAAATATTCCATAGGAGCAATGATGAAACTCCTCCTTTTTCACTAGTCACCAAGCTTCAATGAGAAATCCTTAGCCACTAAAATAACCCTCTACACCCTATTTTAATGTTTTGAATGTTTTTTGCATTGGCTCAGGAGGAATCTGGTGTGTCCACACCATATCCTCCATTAAGAAGTTATGATTCACCCCATTATCCACCATATATTTCCATGACTTCCCATTGAGTTTTACCTACACATAGAAAAATATTGTCTCGTATTTATCTTTTCTCTTCCTGAATCCACCTTCCATGAAAATTTTAAATACCTAAAAGACCCCAACATATGGGTTGTTTTCATTCTCCAAAACATTCAACTTGTGTTTAAACAGAGAATTCTTTGCATAGTGTTCCTTGGCACAAATCCAACACATAATTAGCTTCTTCTCTTTCACTGCATCTATTTTCTCAGAATTATCCCCACCACCCTTGGACGTATTCTCCTTCCCTTTGCCCTTATTCCTCCCCTTCCATTTCTATTTTTATCACTTTTATCATCTTCTATATTCCTAGTACATGTCTTGGGTTCACCCATGAAGCCCAATACTTTGTCCACTGTTGTGATGTTTGTTGCAATATTTTTCACATTTTGGCATCACAACTCACTTTGTGCCCATGGATGCAAAAAAATCATGAAGTGGAAAGGTATACCTTCTTTCAAAATATCTTTGATATCCAACATGAGCCATGTGAACTCCTTTATGTAGGCTTGGATCTTACCAATGTTCCTAAGATCCAATAACTCATTTCTTGTGATCCATGCTTGATTTCCTGGACCAAATTGTGCCTTCAAAGAATCCTTCATCTTTGTCAAGTTTTCAATCCTCTCAATGGTTCTCTTAGCTTCCAATTAATCCACCTAGTTCCTCCACTTGATCTTATCATTCCCCATCAAGAACATTGCAACAACATTCACCTTAGCTTCATCCAAACTTATGTTCAACTACTCTAAGTACTATTCAATGTCCCAATAGAAGGTTTCAAGCAACTTAGTGTTGGAAGTACCATCTTATGGAACGGGTTATTTTATATTGATTCTTATTGGCATGATATAAGAGTTTTTTCCATTATCCAAAGCTTGTTTCAACAATTTGATGGTGCCATATTGGTCCTTCAACTTATGTGTGACCAAGGTAAGTGCATCCTCTATTTCCTTGTGTCTATCCAGAATTTCATCGATCAAGGTGCCAGTGATCAAGTTCATGGCCTCTTGGAACATTCATACCACTTCATTAAACCCATGCTCCATCTTTCAAATCGCAACCTCCATTTTTTAGCCTTCTCACCATGCGATACATTAGACTTGTCACCTGCTCAATAGTCCTCTCCAAGATAACAAGTTGATCTTTCATTCTTCTTATCTTGGGCTCCCTCTCGGTGCCACTACCATATTAATGTGACCTAGCCACGGATGACCCTAAAGTATATTCAATTTAATTGCAAGATTTCCATCCAAGGAACCCCAAAATGCTCCTCTATACTTCTCCAAAATTTGGTGATCAACTCTGCAATGAGTTCTATGATGAACTCTATGATAGATCTTGTAACAAGTCTTTCATTCATCTTCCTTTCCAAAGTGCGTCATTTCACAACAAACTCTATTTTTTGTATTCTCGGGGTGTTCACAAAGGTATTTTTACATGTCATAGCTTGGTTTTCAACCAAATACTTAACTTCTATCGCGAACCAAAAAAACCAAGTCTACACCCAAACTATGTCTTCGAAAGTTCATCCCACCTTACCAAAGCTTCACAAAATATACACCCAAACTATATTCAAAACAAGTGTGTGCCAACGCCTCTGTTCTGATTGTACTAGTGGTGAATATCCAAATATTCTCTAATACCACCTATCATTGAGATAGTGGTGAAGGGATAGTGAATTTTTTCACCATAATCAACTCTGATACCACCTCTCATGACCCCATGGGACACCTACCCAGATATTGTGATCATGCACCTCCTAGGGGCATCCCGCACTGTGACGGTTCTCAATTGGCTAATTGGAAACCCGAAGGATACTTTATTTATACTATGCCTCTTCACTGAGAGCATACCCATACTTCGTTATAGGCTATGGGAGAGTCACACTCCAACTCTGTGAAACTCACTTGCATACTTAGAAAGTCTTGTTAATAGTATTAACACTTAGTCATTTAAACATACATCCATGAACATTTGAAACCAAGAGAACACTTTCAAAATAAACAAAAGACACAGAAAGATATAGTGTGGGAAAAACAAGATGTGCTTAATATTTGCCTAATTCTTATTACTACGAAAAAGTTACAATATGAGCATTATTATCTTGGTTTACAACTTGGATAGAGTCACACAACTCACCTCACCTCACCAATATAATCATACACAAATTCATCCTACCAAGAATTGTCCATTGCAACAACTTTTGAAACCTCTATGATGCACCCTAGACATATTCCCTCCATAGACTAACTTCCTCTTCTTTTCCGTAGACTTCACCAAGCTAACAAAAACTTCTGGTTCATCTTCATAGCATGCCTCACCCACACCTATGAGAATACTTCCCAAAAACTCTTTTGTGCATCCCACTCTTGGCTACATGTCTTCCATATCTCTGCTAGTTTGCATTTTGTTCTAGATTTCCTCAAAACCATGCCTTGGTCTCTTAAAAAATTTCCTCCATGCCTTCTTGCTCCTTTCTTCATTGGTTGTGTAGTCTTGTTATTATATGCACTCCAAATTTCACCATTGAGAACCATCATGTCCTTTGTGTGTCTCACACCCCTTCATGAACCATTGCACCCAAATGAACCAACATGCCTCTTCATCGACTAGTGCACCAAAATGAACCCATGCGTTGATTAACCTTTGCATTCCTTGGGACTGGTGGAACCCAACCTTGGGTGTACCCTTCATGCTGATGCACACCAACATATTTGTTACACCCTTTCCTTTCGTCTTTCCTTGAATTGGTGACGTGACTCTCCATCGGTGTGCTAATGGGGTCATTCAACCTCTCGAATGTGCCCATGCTGCGAGGGGAAAGTAGTTCTACGCCTTGGGTGCATGTCCGGGTCACCTCATCCTTTCCAAAATGCAACCCAAGTCTTCATCATCCGTTGCAAGGAAAGTGAGATGTGTACCCCCTTGGTTCCTTAAATCACCATAATTTCCCCAAGGTTCTCCTACCCACACCTATATGACTTTGTTCACTCAATTGATTGCATGGCTCTTGTGTTCTCTTGCCCAACCCATCTACAAATGTCCCCTAGGAGCATGCATGCTCGATGGGTGTCGTGGAAGACCTTACAACAATGAACACACATATTAGCAGGGCTTTTGTATCTTACACATTAAGATATTGTTCCCCATGTTATTATTATGGAGGGATAGGAATAATTCTTTGAATATTTTAGAGAAAATATTTTATAAAAAAAAAAATTAATGTTCATGTTAGCTTGTACGATTATTAAATTTGATACTATTCATGAAAGTAATAAATTGAATGTAACAATGTAAAGGATATTTATTATGGACAACAAGTGTGTGAAATTGAGCAATATTTTATTTATATTTTTATTCGTATTGTCTAGTTATTATGATTTATGATTAGGGTATATTTTTCGTCAATAAAATTATTTAAAAGATAGATATGATTATTTTAATAAGAAAATAAAACTTTTAGGCTTAGGTTTATGATAATATAGCATGTTAATGTTATATTTGTAAATTTTAAAAATATTTCTAATTTAATTATTTTCATCTTTTAATTCATTTTCTTGGGAAAAAAAAAGATCAAATCAAAATGAATAACGTCAGAATTTTCTTGATAATGATGATGACTAGAATGATTTAAATCAATGATCATAGGCACTAATTGGGGAATCCAATACCTCCTTGATATTTGGAGTAATAGACATGGATAGAAGGTTTCCTCCTAAGGAAGGTAGTTGTACCTAAAGAATCTTTCAATGAAACAATGAGATTACATGAAATTGATACTTATGACTCAAATAAGGAATTGGTTCCCTCCATGAAATATTGTGAGAACCCTCCTGGCTAAGGAAAACTACTCAGTCAACTGGTGAAAATTTTTTTTTTTTGTGTGTGCGCGAGTGTAGAAGGAACATCCCCCTAGACTCTAAGTCAATACTCGAACTGACAAGACGCAAGTAAGACGAGCACAATCTAGACGACCCAACATATCATAGAGACAACAAGAAGCAAACGCCCTCGGACCGGAGGTGGGAAACTAATGGCTGTAGGCAGAGACAGACACCAGGGGTTAGGCACAGTACGGTCACAGAATGAAAGAATCCATCAGTGGAGTCGCAATAGTGGAACTGTGCCTTTAAACAGCCCGAGACTCTTGATACGACACTGGATTCCTTCCACCAGATCATACACAGGCATACATACTAAGCTGCAAGAGGGGTCTATATCCCGCCCGACTCTGACAGACCAAGCACACATAAGTTTACTACCCGATGCCACCGTAGATGAACACGGACTACAATCTACCCTAGTCTTAAGACCATTCCATCGCACCACTATATATCAGTTGTCGTCTAGGTACCTTCTAAAAGTAATAATTCCAGGCCTTATTGTGCAAGCCGGTTCTTGACTGGGTCATCATTTAACCAAAAAGAATCCATATTTAACAAGTGAAAGACTAGTTAAAAGTTCGTTTACAACAACCTTAACCTTTAACTTAAGGTTAGCGCAATAGTCTAAAATTCCATTACTCAGGCATATACTTCAATTAACACTAAGAGTTATGTCTTATCAATGGGCAATAGTCCATAATTATTCGGTCATAAAATAAAACACCCTCCTATTCCATGAACTCAACAATTCCAACCAAAATAACCACTGGGACAAATCATCAATTAAAAAGGAATTGACCCTTTAATTATGATTAAAGCGACGTTCGTAAGTCATTCGTCTCCTTCGCTGAAGGACAAGGAATAGTTATGATTCGTTGTTTAAAATAATATTAACCTGAGTGTAAGATGAGAATGCCATAATAACGCAACATACTGAATTCAATGACTCTCTTGGGTTTAATCAAGAATCGTTAGCTCATAAATATAAATGCCAACTCCCTCCAATAGCCTTGCCCTTATGAATAAATTTAACACCCATAGTAAAAACACCATTGGATAAGGCAAGGAAGATAGAGAATACCGCTAACAAGGGTAATGAAGCTATCGATAACACTTAATTTAATTAGGCACATTTAATACATCATTAGAAATGCAATGAAGATAGAAGTACCTCTAAAAGGTAATGAAACTGTGGATATAATTAATTCAATTAAGCGCATTTAATACATCATTAACCATGCAATTAAGAATAGAACCACCACTAGAGGCCATAAAGCTGTGAATGTAGTTGAATTGATCGAGCGCAATTGATACATCATTAACCATGCAATTAAGAACAGAACACCACTAAAAGATAACAGGGTTGTGCATATAATCGAATTTAATTTAGCGCATTTAGTACAACATTAATTAATGTAATGAAGATTTGAAAAACCCTAAAAGATAATAAAGCTGTGCATATAATCAGATTTACTTGGGCGCATTTAACACGTCATTAATCAACGAAATGAAGATTTGAAAACCCTAAAAGATAATAAAGHTGTGCATATTAGAATTTGTATCACCTTACCATAAGCAATGAAAACTCAAATGAAATACAATTAATATATTCCGCTGCGCAATATTAGAATTTATATTACATTACAATAAGCAATGAAAACCCAATTGAAATACAATTAATATATTCTGCTGCACAACGTTATTATTTTCTAACCCTATCAATATTAACCCTCACCCATAAATTATTAGGAATTAATAAATCACTTGCAATTACCGGAAAGTAAATAATCAATTACAACATTATCATGTACCTTTAACGTGGCAAATTAAAACAAATAATATTAATGCAATTTGAGCAATATCACCATTTCTAATAAGCAACTTTTAAGGTTGCAGTTTAAGCTTCATTACTAGCTTTTCAATTTACCCATTAATCATGACCGATAACTAGTACAGTCATTGCAAATTAACAACTATCGATAATCCAAGTCAAAACATAGCTAACTCCATAATTCACTAACTAATCTCCAATTAAATTGGTATTACCTTTACAATTTAATAACCCTGCATATTCACTAACTACTGTCCAAACAAATATATTATCAACACCACAGCGCAAGCTTTATTCCATTTATGATATACGGGCTGGCAATTCGCTAACTAAATTCCAATTAAATTATATATTATGTTTACACTGTAATAACCTTGCGCTGCCTTTGTAACAGAATAGCAGCGTGGTTTTAACTAACAAAGGCTTCCGCTAAGTCCCATAAAATGATCGTTGGTTGACCTAAAAGCTTAACTCCGTGGAATGTGTAGTATTTAGATTTAACTAATCAATGCTTCAGTTACAAGTAATGGTAGAAACCAAGTATTCCGCCAGACCTAATGCCAGCTGGTGGTTACTTCTGGAGCAAGCGAACAGATATATCTGTTTGTCATTAAGAGCGGGCCTGGCAAAAATTAAAAACACTAGCTATGACAAGCGTGCAAGCTATTCGTCAGGGCGAGTGTAACCCACGCAACTGTCACTGACAGGCCCTGCGCAGTTTATTGCTGGGTAAGAGGTAAGGCAAGGGCAGGGCGTTTTTAAACCTCAAGAAGGCAAGGCGGCAAGGGCATTTAAGACATTGCGGCCTTGTCACGACAGACAGGTAAGCGCTCAGACTAAAGTTTGGTAGTGGTAACAGAATCGGCCAATGACTGCTTCTCGGCGCAGGTGGGAATCCAACACACCAGGAAGGCGGTTACAAGACAATAGGAAATGGACGTTATCTAAAGTTCCTTGAAGTTCCTATAATTGACAACCACAGTATTACCTAAACGCCGGTCCATCAGCTAACGAAAACATTGCAGTCTGACCACGATGGATAGTCTTGTTGATTTTTAAACAATGGAAACAAGGGCGCTATGCACGCGGGAAGGGAGAAACCCTGAAAACTTGACACGGTTACACGGTAGGTCATCCTTCGCGATCTGAAGGTATGTAGATTAATCACGGCTGGGAGTTCCTTCACTGACCTGGGAATCGGGTTATGTGCCATCAACAGCACAGTAATTTTGTTTTAAATATTTTATCCAATACAGTCCGAAGGGTTAAATATTACATTGCTCCATGCGTAACGCACACAGTTTTGTAATCAGTAAATACCGTGAGAAGGGATAAAGCATTGCTGTGATCTGATCCTAAATAAAATGGTTACCTCGACCGAGAGCTGACACCCTCTTTAACTCCCTACACGATGGTTCTCGAGTGCCCATGTGCGCGCTCTACCTGAGAGGGCG
>ML776752.1:2064263-2078239 GCA_009831015.1 Picea engelmannii | reverse complement strand
GCGTGACATAGGGTCGATTCTCATCGGCTACCACTATAACCCCAGGTGCAACCACTCAACCCGCAAGAATGGCGCACGAGTAAATCTGGGTGAGAATCGAACATGAGACTTCATTTATTACAAATTTCCTTCCATTTACACGACACTTGCCAATCCGTCTACACCCATGCGGGCAAATTCTTATTAAATATTAGGCCTATAAGCATTTCAAATAACAATTCTCAATGTTGTTGAAGTTTCCTATCTGAATAGATAGTTTTTTGAGTTCTTAACATATTTCACCAAGACAATTATACCATTTTCATGTCTCGAGTAGTGAAGGACTACTGCATGAAAAAGGCAAGAATGATAATAGATCCACTTACTTATCCTCATTAAGACTTATTTAATAGCATAACCACTTGCATCTCTATCCAATTTAGATGCACTTGCATCTATATCCATTTTAGATGGTTTTTAAAAATTAGATGACTCCAATATTTGTGGGAGAAAAAACATATCCTTGAGTTATTTAAAAGCCTTATGTTTATACTTTCCCTAAAAAAAACCTTTTTTTCATGGTACATTAGAAGTCACATTATGAAGTGGTGCATCCACATGTGAAAATGTCTATGAATTTATGAAAGCATTGGTGTTATCCCCAAATAAATTTACTTCTATGATATTAATAGGATTTGATCATTTCCCTCTAAACTTCCACATAACATTTTCCTAATCCAATCACATGCATATTATTATAGATACACACTACATATTATATATTTATATTTTAAGATAAAGTACACTCTTTATTAGTCCCTGTCGTAGGCATAGAGGGACTATAGCCATCGATAATTCGTTGACTACATATTAGTTTCTCCTTTGTCCCGAAATATATGCACAATACCTATTCTTGGAGCTATGGAATTAAAAGCATATATTTTTGTATAATAAAAAGTACCATATATGTACAGATCTGATTAGATAAGAGATTGGAGGTCTTATTGTTGGCTTCGCTATTCCCAATGTTTTATATGGAAACATATCCAAACTTTTTCTCGTATACAATATTTTTTAATCATATAATTTTCCTCTATACTGGTTGAAGGTGGATTAATGCTCGCATTAGTTGGAATGTTTGTATTGACATTTTCCGCTAGCTGAATATATCCGTAATTTTTGAAATGTACTAAGGATATTGAAATGTTTTGATATCCAAGCTTTATAGTGATTGAGAATTCCAAAGTTTATAGCGTGTTTGCCAGATGTAGTTTTGTTGAAATGTATTGACATTTATTCTGAGATGCTTCAATAGGCCTGATAGGTTAAATGTTTACATGATGCGACGTCCTCCAACAGCCCTGACAACTTAAACTTTTGCATACCGCGAGGTCCTTAGACAACCTGACAGTCTTAAATGTTTATGTAAATACGCTTCTCGGAGTACATTTTTCCTCGAAATTTTCTATACAGTTACAGTGAATTTGCATAGTCTAGTTTGTCCACTGCCAGTTCAATATCAATTGTATGTTTCATCCTTGTTCTGCCTTTGCAATGCAATTTCGTAATCGTTGAAGCTACATATATTGTTTATTGGTTCGGTGAGTGCTTCTTCTTTGTTGGTTTGTCGGTTGCTTCTTGTTGTTGTTTCTCTCACGATTTGACCTGTGCTTCTGCATTTCATCGTTTCAGAGTATGTTTCGATGCCATAGTTTAATTTTGTATTCCTTGTTTGTTGTTCAGTGTTTGAAGTTTGCAAGTAAGAATGTTTTCTTATTTGTATTCGCATGTTGCTCATATGTTTATGGCTCCTTCTGTGCTTGGGGTGCAGTTTCATAATCATTGGAGATACATATGTTGTTTGTTGGCTTGGTGGTTCTTGTTGGTTCGTTGGTTCATGGGTTGTTGGTTCTGTTTGTTTGGCTGGGGTTTGCGCTTTGGGGTCATAGAGGTGCAGTTTGGCTTGTTTGTGCTTTCTCGTTGCTTTGGTGCTTGTTTTTTTCTTTTGTTTGATTCGGCCTTACAGGATTGGGGTCCAGCGATGGTGGTTGGAGTTTTTTTTTTTTTTTTTTAATTATTGTTTTTTGGGGTGCTTTACGGTGTTCAGCTCCTGCACCCACGAGTCGACATGCAGTTGTGTTGTTTTCCCTATCTGTCGAGGCCGATATCTGTTATTCTATGAGATTTTGTTGGTGCTTCAATGATGGCATGAAAGAATATAGTTGCATGCAAAATTGTTCGAGGATTACATGTGAAATTGCAATATCCTTTGTTTTTTTGTTGGAATAAAGCATATGTATGCAGGATACATTTATAAACCATGTATGGTCAGATGTGTTGATATGACATTACATGTTCTTTCTCCTCTACATAGATTTGTGTGCACATGATACAATTTGTGTTGTGCTTGAGATATGATATGTGCAACAAATATTCTGCAAGATTATATTTGGATGTATGGAAGCATGTATGGGTGGTTTGCCAAGGAAAACTAAAAACTTGTATCATGGACACAACAGTATGTGTAGAGGATAAAGAACATGTATTTCCATTGGTGGAAGCATATCTGGATAAATTTCCATGGAAAACCAGAAATCGTTTAGCTACGACCATGCAACTGCGTGATATTTTGTGCCTTGTAATATATTTTGGGCAGGGAAAAAAAATTTACACGTTTGCAGTGATGGATAGAGAAGCGCAAAGGTTCATGTTTCTACCTTCCTAGACTGTTCATTGATTATGTTTTACTATATGTACATATTTCTTGTTCCCTGGTAAATACCAGCTTCCATTGATGTTCATTGTATTTTGTGCGTTCCCACATTCAAACAAACATAATAGCTGGAGAAAATGAGGGAGTCTTCACTACATCAGTTGAAGAGGATATAGAAAGCTGCATGCTTGTACTGTTGTTTCATATTGCATTGATTTCTATTTCATTTATGGTCTGTATATGTGTTCAACTAGTTTGTTATATGCACATGTTGCGTGCCTTCCTACATGGTAAGTTATCTTCGTTACATTCCTCCCTACATACTAAGTTGCTTCGCTCATTGTGTTTTCGCTGCGTTGGTACATTTAAACAAACATAATACCTGGAGATGACGATGGGCTCTTTCGTGGGTAAATAACCCGCTTTATTTTTATTTTGCATGTTTGTCTTCATTATATGTTATCTTCAATACATGCCTTCCTACATACTAAGCTAGTTCATGTCCGTTGTGTTTTCGTTGCGTTGTTGCATTTAAACAAACAAAATTGTTGGACAAGATTATGGACTCTTTGGCGGGTAAATAGACATGTTTCTCTTTCTTTTAAATGTATGTCTTCATACTAACTTGTTTATTCTTATTTTTGAAGTATCTTCTTCTTTCTTTATAAATTCTTAAATATTTATCTAAAAAACAAATGTAAAGTGATTTTTTCTATTTTTTTTTGTACTTTTAAATTTATTAAACTATTCACATTTTAGCTACTCCACCCTTATCACCACTTCTCTTTAAAGGGTGGTATTTAAACTCTTATAACACTGTAAACAATTTGTTTTTTAACACTTATGTGCCCCTTTTAGATATTTGTCCTTCATCTTGTTTGTACTCTTTTGTGCATGTTTCTAAGGATTCATTCGTCTTCGTGTATTAAGATGATACTAAGAAATGTTTCTACTATTAATTTTTTTAATCGATCATAAGAAAATATTTGTTTGCCCAGTAATTAGATGCCATATATGAAGCAAACCATCCCATCATAGAAAATCTTGAGGTCACCCACTCAGCAAACCATCCAATCGTCGTACATAATTGTTATTAGCATGGAGAGCAGTGGACAAATGTCTACTTACTGTTTTGGTGCCTAGTGAAAATCATCTGTTGTGTGGGCAAAATTCTGGAAAGGCCATTCTTTGTTATGTAAGTTTATGTGACGTCGGTCTTATCTGGTAATGTCAGATTTCTTTATTTGGTCCTACACCGACTTGGGAGAATCAACCTTTCATTTTAAATAAAACCTTTTGGGGTGTTTCCTTTTATTGACCAGTCGTCATTTGCTACGTGAAGTGAAGTAGTGAATAATTATTTTACGGAATTATCTTCTGTCAAAGATAATTGATACAAGCTTAGTCATGGTTCTACTTCTCCACATAATCAGAAGTCTCCCATCCATTCAATTAAATATTGATATTATCAAGATAGATATTCGATTGAAGTCCACAAGGATTGGGACCAAGATCGCGTTTTTTCCTTATCAATATGGGAAGATAGCTCTGTGTTCCCTTGTGAATTTAGATGTTTATATAACTATTTGTGTAGATGGAGGCACATATAGAGAGAGAGGAAGGGTAGATCATATCATCGAGAAGAAGAGGAGAGATTGTTGTGTTTCGCATGTAGACATGATGGAACTGTCCTTATTTATCCTTTTTACTCACTCAGTTTCATATGAATCAGTAAGAGATGTAAGTGACAAAATGAGAAGAAGAGAATACAAAAAAAGAGCAAAGAGAAAATAGTATTCAATATTGAAAATGTATTTAGAATAAGACAAATGGCTAAGATAAATAGGCTCAAGCAAATCAAGATCAACAAGAAACAATTGTACAGTTGGCCAGGACAGCTGGCAGTGTACAATCAGACTGTTGAGGTTACATATATATTTAACACTCCCTCTTAAACTCAACAGTTACAAACATCAGCACTGATAATTCCCAAGTGTTGTCTCTAAAAATAAAAAACGGATTTTCCTAGTGGCTTTGTAAAAATATATGCGGGCTGATCTCGAGAGCTACAGAATTAAAGTGTTATGTCACCATTATTGAGTAGCTCGCATATGAAGTGAAAACGAGTGTCAATATGATGTTTTTCTTGTGAAACACATGATTTTTGGATAGAGAAATTGTTGAGGTGTTCTCAGAGAAGATGGGAGTTGGCTCCTTTTCTGTATGTGACATATCATTCAATATTCTTCTTAGCCACACAACTTGACATGAAGTGGAGGTAGCAGCGACATACTCTGCCTCTGCAGAATATATGGATACAATTGGTTGCTTCTTTGATTCCCATGAAATCAGGTTTGTGCCCAGGTGAAAAGCATGTCCTAAGGTGCTTTTCTTGTCATCTAGGCTACCTACAAAATCACTATCTTTGTAACGAGAGAGATGTTTATCATTTGACTGAGTGTACCATAAGCCAATGGTGAGATTTCCTGTAACATATCTCAAAATCCTTTTCACCATCTTCTAGTGAGAATCTTTGGTGGATTCCATAAACTTAGAAACAAAGTTGGTTGCATACATAATATCAGGCCTAGTTGTTGTAAGATACAACAAACTGCCTACTAAACTTTTGTACAAGGTAGAATCCACAGTAGGGCCTTCATCTTTCTTGCTCATTTTTGTGCCTAGGAGTATAGGATTTTCTGCTGGATTGCAGTCTTCCATGCAAAATATTTTGATGATGTCTACTGTATACTTTTGCTAACAGACAAAAATGCCTTTGGTTGATTGGTCAACATCAATCCCCAAGAAATATTTCATGATGCCAAGATCTGTCATCTCAAACTCAGATTTCATGGCTTGTTTAAAACTGGTTAACTCAAGATTTATAGTATATATCATGTCATCAACATATAAACATACAATCAGAATTTTACCGTGATGATCTGTTTTGGTGTATAAAGTTGGCTCATTTTGGCTTCTACTGAAACCACTTTTGATCAAGTAAGTGTCAATTCTGTTGTACCAAGATCTTGGAGCTTGCTTTAAGCCATACAAGGCTTTCTTCAACCAATACACTTTGGCTGGCTACTCTTTGACTTCAAATCTAGGTGGTTGGTCTACATAGACCTCTTCTTATAAGACACCATTTAGGAAAGTTGACTTGACATCCATCTAGTATACTTGCCATTTGTGTTGAGTTGTTATGGCTAAGAGAGTCCTTAAAGTGTCCAACCTTGCTACTGGAGCAAAAGTTTCACCATAATCAATACCTAGTTGTTGTCAGAATCCTTTGGCAACAAGTCTTTCCTTCTGTTTTTCAATCTGCCCCTTTTCATTGAGTTTAGTTTTGTAAACCCACTTGACACCAACACTTTTCTTGTGTCTAGGAAAATCAACAAGATCCCATGTCTTTTTCTTCTCAAGGGAGTCAATCTCTTGGTTCATGGCTTGAACCCAATGTGGCTCCTTAGCTAATTCTTTAAAAGATGTGGGTTGACATGACATTAATGAAAAAATATTGTGTTGTTCAATGTCATCCAACTATTGATGGATTTCTCTCAAACTCTGAGTTCTTTGATTTTGAAGTTCAGAGGATGAAGTTCTTCTTGAAGCAGAGTTATCCCGAGAGCTTTCAGGTTGTCCTTGTACCTGCAATCTTGGAAGAGCATGCTCATGTGTTTGTTGTCCTGAATTATCTATGTCTTGAGGATGTCACAACAGTGGAACTTGGTTGTCTATAGGTGGATTTTCATACTCGTTCCAGGACTTATTTTCAAAAACATTTACATCTCTGCTGAGAATTGGTTTCTTTGAGATTGTATTGTAGAGCCTATAATATTTTGATGTTTCATTGTAGCCAGTAAAGATACATTTCTCGCTTCTATCATCCAGTTTCTTCCTTAATTTGTAAGGTATGTGAGCGTATGCTATGCATCCAAATGTCCTAAGATGAGAAACATTTAGCTTTGTCCCACTCCA
Organism: Picea engelmannii; assembly: GCA_009831015.1. NCBI lineage: Eukaryota > Viridiplantae > Streptophyta > Pinopsida > Pinales > Pinaceae > Picea > Picea engelmannii. Next base: position 2,071,569 of record ML776752.1, on the reverse strand, counting down.
TGCTTCTTGAGGGACCTTCATCTTGAGACTAGTGGTTGGAGATATATTCAGGAGATAAGTTGAGCATGCTACTGCTTTAGGCCAAAATGTATTGGATAGATATTTATCTTTGGGAAGGCTTCTTTCCATGTTCATTAATGTTTGATTTTTCCTTTCAGCCACTCCATTCTACTGTGGCATAGATCTAGTTGTAGTTTTCATGATGATGCCTTGTGATTTGTAGAAATTTGCAAATTCTTTGGAGCTGTATTCTCCTCCTCCATCCGACTCAAGTTCTTTTACATATTTGCCACTCTTTTTTTCAGCTTCAACTTTGAATTCTTTGAACTTTGCAAAAGTTTTAGACTTGTGTCTGAGAAAATAAATCCAAAGTTTCCTACTAAAGTCATCAATAAACGTTAGAAAGTAAAAGCTACCACCTATTGACTCTATTTGCATTGGTCCACATAGGTCACTATGAACCAGTTATATGTGTTGTTTGGATTGAGTTGAGGATTGTGAAAAACAAGTTCTCTTATGTTTTCCAAGTATGAAAGACTCACATGGGGGATTTTGCTCTTTGAATATAGGGAGACCTTTGACCATGGAATGTTTCTGTAGAAGACTTAGACTCTGAAAGGGTAGATGTCCAAATCTTGTATGCCAAACCATAGTTTCTTTTGGAGTGGATGCACTTTGTGCATATGATTGGATCAGATTTTCATTTCTGAGGGTGAGGGGAAACATTCTATTCCTGTTCATGTGGATTTCAGAAATCAGTTTTATGTTGGGGGTTTTATCATATATCCTACATGATGGTCCTTCAAAAAGTACCTTATAGCCATGTCCAATTAGTTGTCCTACACTTGACAGATTATGTGTCAGATATGGAACATGATAGACATTGTGTATGTCTTTCTTTACATTTTGTTTAGTAAGAATAGGAACAGTTCCTTTTCCTTGAACTTTGACCGAAGAATCATTTCCAAGTGTGATATCATATGAAATTGAAGAATCAATGCATGAGAGTAAATCTTTGTTACCTATCATGTTACTGCTATAGCCATTGTTTAACAACCAAAGATATTTATGTTGTTCATTAGTCTTGTGACATGAGAGAAATATACCATTTGAGGTTTATCCTTCATGATTTGAAACATGTGCTCTACCTGAGAGCTGATCTGCTTGCTTCTTTCGGAATTCAGATCCATAGTGCCCATACTTTTTGCAGTAATGACATGGTATGTTTGATTTATCATTTGATCTTCTCCCTCTGCCTTTTTGAGGCTGGAAATTTGGATTTTGTTTCTGTTGTGTGTGACCTTGGAAATTTTGATTTTGGTTCTATTTTCTATGACCTTCACTTGAGTGATGGTTAATTGGAATTCTCTCTCTTCCTTGATGACCTCTTCCTCTACCTCTACCTCTTCCTTTGCTGAAGGATAATTGAATCTTGAAGGCATTAGATATTGACTCATCTTCAAGATGTAGTTTGGTCTCATGTGTCAACAGGGAACCCATTAATTCATCTATTGAAAAATTTGACAGATGCTTGGATTCAAGGATGGTTGTGACAACCATTTTGAATTTCTTTGGTAGACTTTTGAGAACTTTCTCAACAATTCGTTGATTAGGGATGGCTTCACCAGTCAATTTGATCTGGTTTACAATTCCAATGACTCTAGTCATAAACTGATCAATTTTTTCAGACTCTATCATTTTTAAAGATTCAAAGTGTCTCCTCAAGGTCTGTAGTTTAACTGTTTTGACTCTATCATTGTCTTTGTAAGCTAATTTAAGGATGTCCCAGGCCTATTTTGAAGTAACAACGCCTGTGATTTTTGAGAAAATCGAGTCCTCCACGGAATTTTGAATCCAGAACTTGGCTTTATTTTTTTTGTTCCTTTGTGTTGCCTGAGCATACCTCTGTTGATTGGTCATGAAAACAAGGTCTGCTAGATATGGTTCCACGTATCCAAGATCCACTAGATCCTAACACTCTTGTGCTTATAAGAAGTATCTCATTCTAAGAGACAAAAAATCATAGTTCTTTCCAAGAAGAATCAGTCTTTGTGTTTGTCCTAAATTGCTAGAGGTGGCCATTGTGTAAAAAAAATTAACAAAAAAATGTTAAAGTTTTGCATTCTTACTTGTTTCTTGTGTGGAAAACTAGTTCCACAAAATCCGTTGCGTGACTTTGGGCCGAAAAAAAATGGGGTAGACCACTTCTTTGGAAATTGTATCCCCTTTAATGGTAGAATTGGGCTTTCTGAGTTTACTCTAGAGCAAAAAAAAAATGAAGTTTAGCTTCTCATGTGACCGAGGGATGAAAAGCAGGTGCTCCGGGTCTTCAGGCTTCAGATGTTTCGACGTTGAAGTCCTCAATTCCTTCGAATAGCCGAATGACCGAATAATGGTCTTATTTAAAAGATAGACGGTCCTCATTGATTTGAGATCAACAATCCTCAATTACTTCGAGACTTCGAGTGATAATCTTTTCTTACCTATTGCTGCAAATATCAAGGGTCCTTAGGCCTTAGCGAACGAATGACCAAGATCTCCTTTAGAACTCCAGTGCTTGGGAGTTTTCATTTTCTAATATGCACAATCCTCCGGAGTGTCGAATCTCTGAAGTGCAAGATCTGCCTCCATGTGGCCTGTTGATTTGGATAGCCGAGATTACTTTGAAATTTCTGGCTTTGGTTGTTCCGAGGTGCAAAGCCACAAACCTCCAAAGTGTTAACCTTCCGAAGTGACATATCTGTCGACGTGTGTCCACAACCTTCAAGGGCTCATATTTACTTCGGGACTTTGGGTAGATCTCGCTCCGCAAGACCTTCTAGAGTTCTAAGTCTCTGAAGTGAGAGATCTGGTATTGTGTGCCCTTGTTGATGGATGGTCCAGATGAACTTCGGGCTTCAAGCCTTCGAGAGTTATGGCTTCTCGTATGCTTCCTTCTTCTGAAGTGATTATCGTCGAAGTGCGGGATCTCCTGCCACGTGTCCATTTAGATCGACAGTCTGGATCTACTTCAGCTCTTCGGAGCTTCCAGAGAGCTTTACTCCTCAGCCTCTGTTGGCTTCCTCCCGGAGTACGAGATTGCTAGACACGTGTCACTTTCTTGAAGATCAACGACCACGAATGATTACAGAGACTCAACTCGTTCACTCTTTAATCTCTTTTTCGATCTCCGCAAAGCGAAGATGCTTCTCCGTAGTGGGATCAATATCCATCGTTGATCTGTTGATCTGACAAGATCAACTATCTTGAGTGATTTCGGGCTCACAACTTGCAAAAACTTTAATTTCCTCTCTGCTACCCGCAATGCCTCCTCATCGTCGATCTCTCTCTGATGATATATGATGGTTGTGGCTTAATCTTTGCTAGATCTGATGGTTGAGCTTGCTCACGCTAAGATATTACGGTTAAGAAAAAATTCTCCTTGCCTATTGGTTCATCGTCCTTTCTTAGCTTGATTAAAGGCTTAGATATGTTTGCAGGGCCGATCTTACGACTTCTTAGCTTGTTTTTTTTTTGCATCTGCAAAGACTTTCTCCTTAAGGAAGGATTTTGTGAATCTTTCATGAATTCTCTAAAAGCTTCACGAATCTTTAATTTGTGTCCCGCAGGACTGCCTCCACGCGTTGTGATGTTTCCAACGATCTTTTGAGCGAACTATGGATTATTCTCAAAGAGTCTTTAAACACTGCATCTTTTTGTAGCTCTGCTTCCATGCATTTTGTTGTCTCCAACAATATTCTGAGCGTATCATGGACTACGTCCTGTTCTCCAATCACTGTGAAGTTTCTTGCGTCCCATGCTCTCGTAGATAGTGTAATTTATGTGCTTCTTAGGATCGGGCTGCTCTCCAGACTATGTGAAGAGGCTTGTGTCTGAAGCTGTCATACCATGACAAAATGAGAAGCAAAGAATACAGAAAAATAGCAGAGCGAAAATAATATTCAGTATTGAAAATGTATTTAGAAAAAGACAAAAGGCTCGGCTAAATAGGCTCAAGCAAATCAAGAACATCAAGAAACAATTGTACAACTGGCCAGGACATCCAACAATGTACAGTGGATATTCTTACTTCTAGTTCTTCCTCTCAGCTGAATAAATAAAGTATGGGATTCTTATATTAATAGATTTGTTAATTTTTCATGTTGAATATTCTTAGTCGAATATTCTTACTTCCAGTTCTTCCTCTCAGCTGAATAAATGAAGTATGGGGTAATTGTGAAGCTTGATTTTCATATTGGAGGTAATTTATATTGATTACCAATTCGAATTCGAATCGTATTGAATCATCGGTATTTGTGATTCTCAATTGTTTTACAATTATGATTGCCTACTACGAACATAAGAATCATCCACAATTGAAATTCACTGGTATTTTGATTCAATGGAATTCTATGTTTATTGTCTCTTTTTGTTAGCCCCGTATGGCTTTGATCATATAAACTACTGGACCATTGTAGGCCTGAGTTGGATGCGTTGAGACAGCAACGCAATTTCCGTTCCAGTTGAAGGACTTTAATTGTTCCTGTCATGATGCATACAGAATCTCCTTTTCGATTCACCGAGGAGAAGAGGAAATGCTAGAGAAATGGTGAAGACAAAACTCATCACAGCGGGCCACGCACAAGCAAATTGTTTAGAAAATAATTGATTCATACAATATTAACATATGGTGTTGCTTTTCTTTTTAGTATGCAAAAACACATCATTAGAATACTACTTCGTATGGACTACAACTCTTCTTTTATTTTATCATAAATCAGAGCAAATACCTTTTAAATACTCATTCCATTTAAAAATACAATCGTTAATTGGTTTGCTTAACTGAAAAGTGGTCACTGTGCTATATTTATATATTTTGTTTATAATTTTTTTATTTTAATACTTTATTTTAATAAGTAAGTTTATTTTATTAATCAATAGTGGGAGAAACGCTTTTAGAGTTCTAATATGTTGATTGTTTGAGTATTTCAGAATGCATGATACTTTTATCATTTCTTTCTCTTTCATCTTTGATCATGACATTTTAAAAAAAAAATTGTATTTAAATTTAGTAGTTTTCTTTAAAATAAACTATAGTTAGAAAATAGTATATTTTATATTTTGATTGTGTATAATTTTTCCATTTTATTAACAAATTTCTCTTATATTTAAAAAAAAATACATTTTAATTTTTAGAAGAATAAATACAAAAGAAGTAATACTAACCACACTTGCTCTTATCTAAATAAAATCAACAATTTATTAAAATAACTATTTAATAACAAATACACAATATGAAAAAAATAACAATTTATTAAAATAAACAATTTAATAACAAATACACAACAATTTATTAAAATAACTATTTAATAACAAATACACAACAATTTATTAAAATAACTATTTAATAACAAATACACAATATGAAAAAAAATAACAATTTATTAAAATAAACTATTTAATAACAAATACACAATATGAAATTTGAAAATATTAATATAATGAAGTTTCATTAATAACTGTTCAAGAAGTTGATACTTCCAAGTACATTTTGTCTCGGCTAATCAATTGCTCCTTTACGACTTGTTTGATCAATCTAGATAATAGTAACTTAGTTTTACTAATTTAATTGTTTTTTTTCAATATTATGAGTATTTTGTATGATGGATTCTTCTTGTATTCCCCTATGTTTTAGTCAAGATTTGACATCTTTATGCCATTCAGTTTTTGTTGGAGGTTTTGGCTAGAGTTTGATGAAATTTTGGGAGCCTCTTGTAGTCCATGTTACTCAACTTGTTCTTGTAAGTTAGATATCTAATCATAGCAATGCTCTCGATGGGGGCAATACTTTTTTCTATGAGGAGGATATGATAGGGTGTATTGCCCTTAATTTAGAGATTATAAGTTATAAAATTATTTTTGATATGTTCTATCTTTCTCTAGGATTCACTAGAGATACTACAATCCCAAACTTCACATCGATATAAAATAACCCATGTGAGGAGAGTGTGATAGAGGATTTTTTTCTTATCCCAAAGCCAAAAATCCACTGATTTAAAATTGCTCTCAAGCCAATAATAATCTTTCCACCTTCCATTTATCCTTTTCTCAATGCTATAGTTATAATTGAGCTTGTGGTGAATATCGATTCCAAGATATTTGTATGAAGGAACTTCCTCCCAGATATTGTTGTCATATACAAAAGTATAGTAGGTGATCTTTTTTTTTTAATTATCACAACCTTTGTTTTGTAAGTGTTAACATGCATACCCATACTGTACCAGATTATAAGTTGCTTACCTAAATCATAGGGATTTTTCTCCATAAAAACAATATCATCATCATAAAGAAGAAGAATGATGATAATGAGACATAGTCCATATAATATTTTTGTAATACTTGTAATGTATATTACTATTTTGATAATAATAATACACTTTCTTTTTATCTCTTCTCAATGTATTATTTTTACATATTTTTAATATTGTATCAAATTTAAAAAAAAAAAACTAAAATAATGATAATTCTAAAATAAATTCTTATTGAAATTGAATTAGAAAATTATTATTAGTTGTTGAAACATATTAATTATATAAATCTTACTAGTAAGTGAGAATAACTTGTTATTTTTAAGAACATCTAAAAATTTATTATTTGCTCAGGTATGATGAGCTCCTTCCCCTTGGTAGAGGCACTCAAGCACCATGTGAACCTCTTTCTTATATACTAGGCACCAATTTTCTAATGTTCGTAAGTGAGAATAATTTTGTTCAATTTTAATAATAATATGTTTTATAAAAATTGTTCGAGTTTTGAATGTTAAAGTACATTTAAAAATGTTAACATATACCATTGCGAATTTATGTATGCCACCAACCAAATATTTGAACTGGTGGAGGTCAATGCATGCACACGGTTAATGGATGGAAAGCACGAGAATCACTAAAATCAAAATATAATATTGTCATAGGAGAATATGTGTTCCACAACATACCTCCACGTCAAAACTATTCGAGGAGAGATGTTTGAGGTTCCTGTTATCCCCGATATCTAGGGATAACTAGGAGATCATGTCTCGAGGCCCACATGGTCCTAGACATGGAGTACCGAGAGCAGGAGCGACCTGAGCATGGTCCTAGAGGACCCATCTTCTTCTTCTCAGCCAGTTTTGTCCTGACATCCATACCAGCCTCCATCACTACCGGCCTGGGCTTGCATCAGAAAAGGTTCTTGCTCCATGAGGTAATTGGTCCAAGGTATCATGGTATGTGTCACATTTGATCATTATAACTTTCTTATGTATGCATTAGATCTCTTTCATTTCAGA
>ML776752.1:2034414-2052167 GCA_009831015.1 Picea engelmannii | reverse complement strand
AAATCAAGTCATGGAAGACATGCTTAGGATGTATGTAATGGATAATCAGACCCAGTGGGAGAAGTACCTACCTTTAGTAGAGTTTGCCTACAATAACAGTTATCATAGCTCCATCGGAATGCCACCCTACGAAGCTTTGTACAGAAGGCTGTGCAGAACTCCATTGAGTTGGGATAGACTAGAAGACTGAGTAACAGTTGGGCCAAAATTGATTCAAGAAATGGAGGAACAGGTGATTCAGATTAGGCAGAGATTAAAGGAAGCACAGGATAGGAAGAAAAGCTATGTAGATGCACACAGGACCGATCGAATTTATGAAGTGGCAGACCAGGTTTTCATTCGCATCAGGCCTAATAAGAGTACCATACAGTTCGGGAAGGGGACAAAATTGTCACCTCGATTTATAGGACCATTCAGGATCCAAGAAAAAATTTGACCCATTTCCTATCGTCTCGTACTGCCACCTCACTTGCATAAAACTCATAATGTATTTCATGTATCTGTTTTACGTCATTATGTTGCTGATGAATCACCTAAACTAAACTGGAAGGAATTGCAGGTATCGGACATGGGAACGCTCATGGTAGAACCGTTACTCATATTGGACCGTAGAGTCTGATAGCTCAGGAACCATCTAGTAGACCAAGCTAAGGTCCAGTGGGACAAGTATAGTCCAGGATCTGCTACTTGGGAAGATGCTGAGACACTATGGCGAGACTATCCCTCACTATTTTGACCACCTCGAGAACATGTTTCTCGAAGGTGGGGTGTATGTGACACCACCTTTTGACTTAGAGAGCCAGGATTACCTGAGGCCTATATACTTTATTTTCTAAGTCACAGTGAAACTATTAAGTGATACACTTAAACTTTAAAATTTATGAACTTTTTTGAATGTTTAAATGTTATTTGATGATGATGTATATGATGCGATCTACTATGTGCATGTAAATTTTATGAATGTTTTAATGTTATTTGATGATGATGTATATGATGAGATCTACTACATGCATGTAAATTTTATGAATGTTTAAATGTTATTTATGATGATGTATATGATGTGACACATTGTGAGAATGAAGAAATTAATGAATGTTTAAATGCTATTAGGATGATGTTGAATATTATGCAATCTATTTGGGTAAATGATAATCTTGTGAATGGGTGTTGAAATTGAATTATGGGATATTATGAGATCTATTTCTAATTGGAAAACTTTGATGTAAATTTATCGGTACGGGGATACCAAATTGAAATGATGATAGTATGAAATTACATGATGATAATGCATAGAAATGTATGAGTTTGTGTTACAGACTAATTTGCAGGTTATGGACTATGAAATAGCCAAGGGATAATGATGATGAAAGTGGATATCAGGACCACTAACCGAGAAACATTATGTTGATGACACTGCCCAAAACTGAATAAACGATGACAAAACCTCCAGCAACATGGTGTCACTATAAATTCCATTGTAGGGTGTGGACCCTAGTCCTGTTAGGAGGGGTGGAGGCATTTCCCACCGTGTATCCTCCATTGTAGGGTGTGGAACCTAATTATGATTAGGAGGGGTGGAGGCATTTCCCACCGTGTATCCTCCGAAACCTGAGTTCATGGGAGGATGGTGTTAGTTCACGCTCCCCAAGACGTGTGATGATGACTGTCAGATGCCTGCTAGGGAAGCTTGGTCGAGATAGTGACACTTTTGCTTATGGGTTCTATTTGGAGTTAGGTCAATATAGTTGACGCTCCAAGATAGTATAGTAGAGAAAGGATAGGAATGGAGATGGCAGTAGGTTAGGGAGGAAGGATGAGTAGTAATAGCTGAGAAAGTATGGAGATCTGTCTTGTAGTTGAAATTAATGTTTTCCCTTCAAAAAAAAAAAAAGAGAAATGTATATATATGAATATTCATAATTTCGTAACTAAACCACAGTTGTTTAAAATAACATTGTCGAACCCGATAATAGTAATTAAAGGATTTCTCAAACAATTGATTGGTTTGTTGTCTTTTATAAAAACCTAGTCTTGTTGACTGGATTGGCTTCATACACAAATTACTAAAGGATGACAGATTTGATTATTAGTACATTCATGAGATTTGCATGTACTAGCTACACATGCATTTCTTGTACATATACACTAGTATGTATGAGTTTTCTTGACTTACTTACTGAAAATGTCGGTTAATTGTTATGAATGTGTGAACCGTGTTTGTTTTCCTTGTACCATAAGATACCTTAACTTCGGGACGAAGTTTCCTGAAGGGTGGGTGTATGTAACGACCCTTCTTAAATAGATGTATATGCTTATTAATTATAATTAATTTAATAATATAATTGTCCTAAAAGATTAGCTAAACCATAATTATTTCTTAAAATAACATTAACTAATTAATTATTATTAATTAGTTATTCATGTTTGTCAATGATTAATTTAAGTATTAATTAACTCATTAATTAATAAGGTAAATAAATAAAAGGAGGATAATAAATTATATTATTAAACTAAGTTACATACCCGATAAGGGATAACATATTAACTACAAGGGATAAGATATTAAATAAAGGGGATAAGGGGCATTAATGAGAAAGGATAAGAAGGTAATAAATGGGTTAGGTAGGGAGTAAATGATGGGGGAGTCAGTGAAGGAGGAATATGGAGGGGAAGGAGGTTGATGGGAGGTCATTCTACAGGGGGATGAGGGATTGATTTTGAGGCTAGGATTTGCAGAGAGGAGTGAAATTTTAGGAGTGGGATTGTATTAGTCAGGCACCGGGGTTGCTAGAGGTTTTGGGCACGGGGGCCAAGATATTCATATGATATCCTGGAGCTAGGAACTTACCTAGTTGGCAGGGAGGAACTAGGTTTTGGGCAGTGTGTTACAGTGCAACAACGATCAAGAAAGTAAAGGACAAACAGAGGGTTATTAGCATCAGGTTGAGGTATTTAAAATTATGCAATTGTTTTTAATCTCTTATAAAATTTTATTATTATTGATAAATTTGTAGGCGAATGTGCTAAATTATAGAAATTTCTTGAATTTTACTGTTGTATTGTAGAATTAATAGATGTTTAATTTAATTGGGCTCCTACACCATCCTGGATAAATTTTGTTGGGGTCCACCCCGTTAATAATTCTCGCAATGAGGTTGAGAATGATTTGGGATTCACCCACAACAATCAACTGATGGTAGGCATAATATTGTACAAGTTCCAGACCTTTCATAAGACACCAGAGCTTCTGGTGTGTTATTATAGTTATGCCCAATGCTACCTACAGAGATAAGATTCATGCTTCCCTGGTTGTTGCGGAAGACCACTCCAAATCCAACCACACCAAGATTTCCTTTGCATGCTCCATCAAATTTTAAATTGGTAAATCCTAGAGGCAAAGGAGATCAATGAGAAGGGATACGCTTGTCCTGGGATTGTTGAAGGTTCCTGGAAGGAGAGGGGTTTTAAGTTGATATTCCAGTTTTCTAGGATATGTTGTTCATGTGGAGAATAGATTAAGCCCCCATCTTTCCGAGGTTGTTAATGGATGGTTTCTATGATGTTTTCATGAATTTGTTTCCATACTTATTGCCAATAAAGTTTTTTGGATTAGAAGATGTTCCTATTCTTCTCTTTTCAAGGCTGCCATAGGATGAAACCAGGTAGAAGCTACCAGATGGGGTTGAGGATGGGAGAGAAAAAATATATGTCTCTCCAACCTTATATTTTGAGGCCTTCTCGATTGTGATCCATTGGGCATATGAATATTTCACTTTGGTCCCATATTTGTGAACTATAGGAATATAGCTTGAGTAGGTGATTATGCATTTTGGCTTCCCCCAAGCAAAGAGGGCATATGGATAGCCCTACGAAGCCTCTCTTCATAATATTTTCCCAGGTAAGGATGCCTTTTTGTGCTACGAGCCATAGAAAAGTGTTGATTTTGGGTGAGTGCTTAGTCAACAATATTTTCATCCAAACCTTCTCTTGATGGATAAGGTGGAAGGATTCCTTGATATTATAGGAGTATTCAATAGTAAAGGTTCCCCACGAGGTATGCCCCCATCTTAAAATTTCTTTTACCTGAATTATTTGAATTTTTCTGGAGTTGGTCAAATCATGCCAAGGTTGGAGACCCACGTGCTCTGGAATGTGGAGTTACATTCGTGAGGATTTATAGCTAAGCTCGGTGGCACCTATGGGGTCCTCTTGCTAGTAGTCCACTACTGTAACCAGGCTTGCCTGACTTGTGGGGGAAAGGAAATTTTTGGCAAGGGATTCATGCGCCAGTGAAGGCCATTGTTTTCAATATTCATGCCAAAAAAATGTTGTTATACAATTTTTCACTTCCCAAAAAGCATGATCGACGATCAAGGAGTTTCTTTACTTAGCGGCGTTCCAAATAAAGGAGCCATGAATGTTCTCGTTCCATCTGATTAGATGCTTTTATAATATGTGTGGAGTGTATTTATCTCACCAAAGCTGAGCCCAAATATCAATGGGATGATTTAGCCAGCTCCACCAAATTTTAGCACTAAGGACCTTGTTGAGAGTGGTAGGGTCCCGTAGATGAGACTTCCCTTTAGTTTTGCTTTACAAAGATTCTCCCAGCTGATCAAGGCCTCTTTTTGACCAATCTTTGCACCCTACCAAAGAAATTTCCTTTGCAAAGTTTTGATGGTGGTTAAAATAAAACCCGGAGCCACTAGAGCTGAGAAAGAGTAAATGGGCATGGATTGCAAGAAATATTTAAGGAGGATGAGGTGACTTGGAAGGTTTAGGGAAAAAAAAGTCCAAGAGGAAATTATTTTAGCCAAGGAAGAAAGAAATCCTTCCCAAGAGTTGTTTCAAAGAGCTTTGTCTATGAGTGGAATGCCAATGTATTTGGGCGAAAGGGAGCTTTGTGTAAAGCCCAGGATATTATCTATGTGAAGTTAGATAGGGAGCGGTGTGTTAAAAAATAAGATTTGATATTTGTCTCAGTTGATGTCCATTCTTGAGGTGTTACAGAAGGTTTGAAGAATAAGGAGGATTCATTGAGCTTCTTGAACTGTCAAGGAGCCCATCATTAAGGTATCATCAAAAAATTGATTATGGGAGATGGGGGGATCAATGCCACAAAGGGATATCAAAGATAAGGATTTGTCAGCAGTGGATTCTTTGATGAATTGGCTTAGACCTTCCGCCATGATGATAAAAAGGAAGGGGGACAAGGGATCCCCTTACTGAATTCCTTGTGAGGGAGAGAAGGGGTGGGAAGGGACACCATTGATCAGTATAGAAAAGAAAGCGGAGGAAGGGAGGTTGAGAATATAGTCTACCCAGGCAGGTGAAAAACCAAAAGCAAGAAGAATAGATTTGATGTAAGCCCAACTTAATTTATCAAAATCTTTGGAAAGCTATAACTTTAAGAGCATACCTGGAGTACTCGTGCTTTGAAGGGAGTGGATGAATTCATGGGAGAGGATGATGTTGTCAATAATTTTCCTTCCTTCGACATAAACTGACTGTTTGGGAGAAATTATGAAGCGAAAGGAGGGGTTTAATGCGACGGGCGATCACCTTCATTAGAAGCTTATAAATTTCATTGCAAACAAGGATTGACCACAAATTCTTAGGATGAGTAACTTTCTCTTATTTAGGGATGAGGGTGAGGAAGGTTTAATTTAGCACAGGGAGAACCTGACAATAATTTTGAGATTCCTCAATTAGTTCCCATACTTCCTCCCAAATCATGGGCCAACAGTAATGAAAAAAATATGTCGTGAAGTCATCTGGTCCGGGTGATTTTCCTTCTGCAGTGTCATGGAGAACCTATTCCACTTCTTCGATCATGATCGATCTCAACAAGGATTCATTATGTTCCCGAGTTATGCTGGATGGTATGTGTTGAGTGATTTTTTCAATGGGATGTGATCTCTCCCCTAGGTATTCTGACAACAGATATTGATAAAAGGAAACCAGTTCCTACTCAAGGTCCTTGTGATTTAGGAGGATTTGGCCTTGAAATGAAATGAGGTGCGAGATACGATTGATGTTCCTGCGCTAGATATTTGAGTGGTGAAAGAACTTGTCATTTAGTTCCCCCTCTTGAAGCCATTGTATCCTAGATTTTTTCCTCCATAGGATCTCCTTTTGAGAACGCCTTTCATCCAACTTCTTTTTTATCAATGCTTCATTCTCTTTGAGTTTCTCTATGAGGCCCTGATTTCTAATTTGAATATGAAGGAGATTCATTTCATCGTTTAAACTCCTTTGGGCTTCGAAAATGTTTCCAAATTTCTATTCGTTCCAAATCTTGAGGCATTGCTTGAATTTTTTTAATTTCTGCTGAAACCGGTACTTTTTGGAACCATGATGGATGGTCTCTTCCTACCACCAAGTAAGGGCCATGTATTGGAATTCTGGATGAGTGATCCAAAATTTATCCAATCTAAAAGGTTTGTGCCCAGGAGAGCTGGGGACATCCAACCAGAGTTGACTGGGCCAGTGATCAGAATCGAAGGCATCAAGGAAACTAGCATCCAACGAGCGACCATCCAATAAAAGGGATTCCAATATGAGGAAGAAGTCTAGACAATACGTGACCTCTTGGTACCCTAAACAATGATTTGACCAGGTGACGAGGTCATTGTGGGTTTCAAGGTCAATGAGACTTAGCTTCTCGATCAAGCATTGAAAGTTCCCACTTTCCCCCTCGAGTCTATGACTCCCTCCTCTTTTCTCTTCGATATTGCATACCATGTTGAAATCGCCGCAAAATATCCATCTTCGATCTTCGATGAGGGTACCAAGCCAGTCTAGATTTTGAATGAAAGTGAACTTGTCCCTTTGAGTAGTGAGGCCATACACATTCGTGAGGAAGTCCAACCTATTGAAGTGAATGAGTCGGTATTCCACCGTGATTGTCCATCTGGTAGTGAAGGAGTTCTCCAAGAGAACAGTGCTAGGGTTTCATAGGAGAACCAAACCACTGACCATTTATGTTGTGTCAATTCTCATCATTTTTCCTTGCCTCCAACATCGAGAGAGGATTTTTTCCATCTCTTCACCTGCACATTTTCTTTCTTGTAAAAACAAAATGTCTGGTTGTTTCGCTATGATGTGATCTCATAGAAGCCTTTTCTTGCTACAACCATTGAGTCAATGGACATTCCATGATATGATATTCATGATGACGATGGGGGGGGAGAGGGGGAAATTTGTCAGAGATCGGTTGAATCTAACCTTAGTTCACCATGAAATGACCAATTTCCTATATGAGTTGTTGGGTGGATTTTTTGCCTCTTTTCTTTTCGTCCTTCTCAATTTTGTGTTGATCTTTTTGTTGGTTACGATGGATTCCCAGTACAGAACTAGATCTGGCCGAGGAGCCCGTTGAGGAGTTGAGGAATACCTTATGAACTTTGCACAACTGATCTAGAGGGATGGTATACATCTCATGTTTGAAATAAGATTATTTCAGATGCACCAATTCCACTCCTGCGAGGTCATGTTTGTGTAAGTCCATTTCTCCATATCCTTCTTCATGGTTGGATGCTTCAGTATCCTTGATGTGGCAAGGGGAAATAAGATGGATCTACTCCAATATAGGGGTATTTGTCATTTTTTATTTTCGATTTCATTGGGTTGCATTGTCTTGAGGGGGAATCTATGGTTTGTCCTTGTCTTATGGAATTTGTTTAAGGGCATCAAAAGAGTTGCTTGAGGGTGGTTCCTTAGTTGTAGGTGTTACCATTTTTCTGGCCACTTGAATATGTTATCCAACCACTTGTATGAAGCCATCTTTTGATTATATTTCTTCAAAGTTGTCGGCCTTGCTTGCATAGTTGAGAGGGAAATCTTTGAAAATATTTCCATGTTCATGATATTTTATACATCGAAAAGGTATGTGCTCATAATCAATAGTTTGAGACCAGTTCTCATCATGGTATTCGAGGGATATGGAGCATGTGAGGGGTTTGGAAATATTAATATAGAAACAGATGAGAGCATATGTAGTGTACCTTCTTTGCTTGGTTTCCTTTGAGGACTGGACATAAACCCCAATGATGTTTCCAATTCTGACAAGGATCTATTCTAACTAGAACTCTTGTGGCAACGAATAAAGTCGGATCCAAACCAATGCATGCGGGAAATATACTTTTTCATGGTTGAAATTCTCCATCCAAAAGTGCAGGAAGAGGTTGGTTGAGTTGAAGAAATATGGCTCCCCATCAAAGATGTGGTTTCGATCTTCTAGGTTGTGAAAGATGATGGTTAAAAAACCCTTGGAGCCCAGCTGTAGGTCATAATGACCTTCGAGTTTCCACCACTGGTGTATCCATTTGATGAGCTCGCATTCAAAACTCCAGAGGCATAAGACTTTTCCTACTAGAGTATAATCCCTCATATATTTTTTTGTTTTTTGATTCTAGGTGTATTGACCACATATTTTAGTGCTAACTGTGCCTGAGGAATGCATTTCCTAGGTTCCGAAGGATGAGCCTCTTTTGCATGAGTTGTTCCTGGGTCAATATCTATAACTTTTCCTTTTGTGGCACCTTCAAATAAAAACTTAGAACATAGGTCAGGGAGAGGTTCAAAGGACGATTGGCGGAAACCACCACCTTTTTTTCCCTACACAATGGCTTGGATGTAGGAGGTTCCTCCCATCCCTTCCTTTTGTGGAATCATGGATCAACTCATCCTAGGGTGGTTAGGTGTAGCAGATACCCAAGAAATAAAATCTTGCCGCAGAATGAAACCCTATCTTTAGGTTTAGGATTACGAAAATATAGTATTTTAATAATATATTTGTAAATTTTAAAAATATTTATAATTTATCTTTTCCATGTTTTAATTCATTCTTTTTTTGGAAAAAAGGATCGAATCAAAAGAAAAAACTCTAGAATTTTCTTCACGGTGATGATTATTAGAATTGGTTAAATCAATGACCAATGAGACGATTGGGGAATCCAATCTCTCCTTGAAAGATGTAGTAATAGACATGGATATATGGTTTCCTCCTCAAGGTAGTTGTACCTAAATGATAGAATTAGTTTCTTCCATGAGATTTGACCTTCCATGTTTTGACTTACCATTAGTTATTGTGGCTCCCTTTTCAAGGGGTGACAAGAGGTTAAAAAGAAGAAGTGGAAAAATGGATGAATTGAGGTGAAAAAGTAGAATGGAGAAAACGGATGGATTGAGGATTATTTTTCACGTCACTAGAAATGACATGTATATTAAATACACAATTTTATTCTAGTAAGTGTAGTATATATATATATCTTGTATGCATCTATACTTAATATTTTTTATTATTGTGCTTAACGCATTCACTGAATTAAATTTCTTTCTCCAATGGAATATAAGTTGTGATTTTTTCTTTATGTAAAATCACACTCCAAAACCACATAAAAAAATATTTACCCTAGATAATCCTACAAAGGAAAAAAATTAAAGTTCTTCATTATTTTCATTTTGAGAATTAAAATGCAAAATACAATTTTTTTGAGTAGTTATAATGCATGAAATTCACACTGTATTAAATCACTTATTTGAACTTCTCTTTAATGGAATAGGAAATTATTAAAATAGGAACATATCCCATTAACATATCCCCCTTCTCTTAGAGTAACCTAGGTTTTAACACTTATCTGTAGTTGTTAGGTTTATGGTTATGGTTCTTACATTGAGCCTCAACTTTCAATTAGGGTTCTTGAAAGACCATCAATTTTTTTATCAATTTAGTGGAAGTGTAATTCCTTCATATCGAATTTTATTTAAGAGTTATTTATATCACTAGAGATATGCCAATAAGTAAAACATTGAAAAGTGTTTGGGAACCTTTTTCCCAAAAGTAAAATTGGGAATCTACCATTTAAGTACTAGAAAGGGATCTAATGTTTGATATGCTATTTTACCATTCATAAAAAAATTAGATTAACAAGAACAAGATTTAATGAATACAAAACTGAACACAAAAAAGAAAAATAAGAAATTTACGTGGTTTGGCAATGTGCCTATGTCTACGGGAAAGCAGGAGAATAATTTTATTAACACACAACACACCTTTGCATTACAAATAGTCCAATATATAGTGGACTCTGAAACCGAATCACCAAGTATGCTAACCTATCCAGACTTATTTCACTCGGATTTTGTTTACATTGGAATTGATTTAGTTTTTACTGGAACTGTAGAAAGGACACAATAATGATTATTTTATAGGACTTCACATTCAAACAATCTCCCACTTGAAGTCCCAAAAGTATTGTGAACAATCATGCTTCAAGAAATCTCCTTCTTTCCAAAATCCTATTGTCATAAGCTCATCAATCCAAGAGAAGCTCTACAGAACTCCAACTTCTCTTTTGAAACAACCTTTCTAAATGCACCTGCAAGATTCAAATTCATATGTAGCTTTTCCATCCTAGTTTACCCTCTTCAAGCACACTTCGACTATAGTAATATTGAAGCTCTATGTGATTTGTTTGTGAATGAAATGATGCATTTTGGCCAGGTGAATGGAACTTTTACTATCACTGTACAATATAAATTACTTTTGTCTATTACCCAATTTAGATATTAACCTCTATAACCATATCATCTCCTTTACTTCTTTTGTCATTGCAATATATTCTTCTTGGGTAGTTGAAAGAGCCACTACTTTCTACAACCCAAAAATACAACTAATTGTTGCTCCTACCAATGTGAACACATATATAGTTGTGGATAGCCTTCGATCTAAATATCTGGCCATATATGAATCATCATATCCATGCAATTGTGCATATTCACCTTAAAACCTAAAAACATGGTTTGATGTGCCTTTAAGTTATATCAAAATTCATTTCACTACTTGTCAATTATTTTTTCCTGGATTACTCATGTATTGAGTGACCACTCCCACTGATTTTGCAATATCTGGTCTTGTAGAGACCATAGCATACATTAAAATCCCAACTGGACATTAATATGGCATTGTTTCCATGTATTATTTTTTTTCAAGTGTCTTGGTACACATCTCAAAATATAATTTTAAATGCTCTGCTAGAGGTGTGATTAGTTCCTTGGCATCCTTCATGCTAAGTATTTCCAGTACTTTTTCTATGTATTTCTCCCGTGACAACATAAGTTCCTTTTTCTTCCTGTCTCTGACAATTTTCATTCCAAGGATTTACTTTGCAGCACCCAAATCCTTCATTGAAAAAATCTTAGATAACTGTTGTTTCAACATGTTAACAACAACCATGCTAGATCATGCAACTAGAATATTGTCAAAATACAAAAACAACAATACAAATTCTCCATTATCGAAGAACTTAGAATAAACACAATGGTCATATTCACATCTAGAAAAGTTATATTCAGACATTAAAGAAAAAAATTTCATATACCATTTTCTAGGAGCTTGTTTCAACCCATATAAGTTGTGATTTAGTTTGCAAACTAGTGATTCTTTACCTTTTTCCTCAAAACCTTCTAGTTGCTTCATGTACAACTCTTCTTCCAAGTCACCATGAAGAAAATTTGTCTTCACGTCAAGTTGTTCCAAATCTAGATCATGAACAACTACTAAACCCAACACTACTCTAATAGAGGTCATTTTCACAACTGGTGAAAATATATCTATAAAATCAATGCCCTTTTATTGAGCATATTCCTTGACCACTACCATGGCTTTAAATCCCTTCTTTCCACCTTCTTCTTCCTTCAACCTATACACCCACTTGTTTTTCAATGCTTTCCAATTTGATGGAAGGGTAACTAAATCACATGTGTGATTTCCTTTAAGAGATTCCATCTCATCTCTCATGGCTTCCATACTTTTATTTCTATATTTATATACACACGCTTCTTCAAACGTAGTAGGTTCACATTCATCAGAAAGAAATAAATATTGAATAAAATATTTATACATGGTTGAAGGCCTACGCTCTTTAGTGGACCTCCTAACTGGAGGAATCAACTATTGTGCATTACTCGCTGGATGAATAGGTTCTTCATTATCTTGAAAATATTGTGGATGGTCATGTGTTTGAATTTGCACTAGTGGTTGTGGCTGGTTTACAATCACCTTTTGTTTAAACATATCACTACCATTCATGATATATTCTAATGGAATATACTCCTTAGGTGATTTTCCTTCTTCTTGTAAAACTGGTATTACCTTTTCATCAAATATCACATCTCTGCTTCATATGAAATGCTTAGTAAATGGATCCCACAATCTGTAACCATATGTTTCTTCTCCATATCTAATGAAGATACATCTTTTAGATTTCATCTCAAGATTAGTTCATTTTTCTTTTGGAATATGAACAAAAGATTCACATCCAAACACACAAAAATAATCATAAGAGATTTTCTTACATAACCATTTTTATTCTGGAATTCCAAATTCAACCCAAGTGGATGGTGCTCTATTAATCAAATACACAGATGTATTTACTGCTTCTTCCCAAAACTCTTTTCCTAGTCTTGTATTTGATATAATGCTTCAAGATCGTTCCATAATGGCTCTATCTAACCTTTCCGCAACACTATTCTCTTGTGTTGTAAGAGGAATAATCTTGATTCTTTGAATACCATTCTCTGCATAGTATTGATCAAATTATTTTGAACAATACTCACCTCCATTGTCAATTTTAAAACTTTTAATCTTATAAGCGGTTTGGTTTTCAACAAGCTCTTTGAAGGTTTTAAATATACCAAAAAATTCATACTTATTTTTCATCATATAAACCCAAACCTTCTGATCCAGGTGGATATTGGTGGCCACCCACCTATTCCAAATTCCAACTGGATCATCTGGACAGTTTTCAGTTCAACACGTTTCTCTGTAATGGGGACATTTATTTGTAATTATGGGTTCTACACTTATGGGGCTGTCTTGAATCCCTACACAACATCTAGGTGGATATTGGAAGTCTCCCACCTATTACAGAACCGTTTTGGGGCTCTAAACAGTGTTTTCTTGGCTTGCCATAGTCAAACTGTAGACAAAGTCATATTTTTATGGCATAATGTGTATTCCTCGAAAAGAAATTTCCAAAGGGCTATCACACGCCTAAAATGGAGATCATATGAAAAAGTTACAACCACGGAAATTTAATGTACTAACTTACCCCAACGGGTCCCACATGAATTTTTGCACTTCATCTCCTAGGGTTGGGTTTTTGGATGTATAGGGTTTTGCAATTCATGTTTATCATAAAAAGGCCTTTAGAGCCTCATTGTAATCATCTTATTATGAGTGAAAATAGCCATCACATATCTTCTCAGAGATAAATCTGCCACCATTCCAGCGAGTCTTGCACTCTGTATTTTTATAGTCTTTGTACATTTCTTTCATTAATAGAAATCATGTACTGTTGTATTTATCTGTTTCTAGAAATTTTATGTGTATTTCATTGTAATATATTTTCTTTCATTTCGTTTCAAAAATAATCTGGATCAGTGGTATTAGAGTGGGATGCTCTTGATCGGTTTTCAGTGCATGTCCCTGATGAGGTCCGAGTATAGCAAGTTGGTTCTTGATCTTTTCTCTCTTGAGGAAAATTTCTCTCGCACGCACAAGAAACCCTCTATGGTGGCAAAAACAAAATGGTGGAGCAAAAGATTCTATTAACCTGTTGCTTGAGAAATATCTCACGTGACAGAGGGACGAAATGATGGAGAATTTTTCCCACATCCTTCAATGCCTACCAATAGCAACATGTGCATCTTCATCAAGCGACCACTTTGGAGGAAACTCTCCCTTCAAGGTACAAGTTTATTTTTATATTATTGTATTTGAAGGTTAGATAGATGCAAATGCCTTAGAAAAATGGTTGAATATGCTATAAGGTTATTTCTTTGTTCACAAATTTTTCGACAGGGAAAAGAACACCTTCTCACTCCTCGAGGCTCTCCCCCATGTTAAACATTGATGGGAAACTTATTGGGATTAAATTTCCACAGAGGAATATGGAATATATTGGGTCGAGACCACTTGGTATTTTTTTGTAGATGTGATCAAGGAAAAATACTACCCTGTTGATAACTATGAAGAACAGTACATGAGATGGACCACACTACGGCAAGAGAAGAGCCAAACAATGTTGGAGTTCAGAAATAATTTCCATACCTTGCACACCAAGCTATGTGTCAAATACTCTGAGAGGCATCTGGTTCTAAAATACCATGGGGCTCTGCATAGTTACATCCAAACTGAAATGAATTTCCTAAACATCTCATCATTGGTAGTTTCCTATAGATATGATGTCAAAATCAAGTAGACATTTAAGCACCAAAACAAATGGGAGTTTGGGTCTGTAAATCCGCAACAACCAAAGTATGGTAAAGACATCCGTAACCAATAGACTCCCGACAACCAATCCAAGACACATGAAAAGAAGGGTAAAGGAAAGATGAAAAATGACACTGGGAAGTAGTGCGACTTCCACAAAATACCCTGGCACAACACCAATGAATGTTGCTCAAAAAATTCATTGGTAGTCGAGGTAAAAGACAAGGAGACAAAAACTAATTCAAAATATGATCCATAAAATATTTAAAATAGACATATCATCGATGCATACCCCACTGCTACTATTGCGACCACAACAATTCAACGAGAAGAACTAGTAGATCCTGAAGAGGGGGAGAACCTCTTCCATTCAAAGATGTGGCTGAAGGGGACCCCATTTCATTTTATTTTTAATATAAGGATCCAAAATAACCTCATCTCAGCTAAGGTATTCAAACAGTTGGGGTTATCGACAACACCACACCTACATCCATACAACATCAAGTGGCTTCATGAGGAATGAGATCTCTATGTCAACCAACCATGTCGCATGTCTTATGGAATCGAGACCTTCAAGGATGAGGTAGTGTGTGATGTTCCCTTCTTGATGTCTATGATGTTTTTTTGGGCCAACCATATTTGTGGAAATGTCATGTTGTTTATGAGTCTCAACCCCGTAGTGCTAGTACATCTTTTTGTACTTCCAGGTTCGTTTCGGGGATCAAAACAATCTTTTATTGGATTTACATAGAAACAATATATACAAAGTTATATTTTTATGGAATAATTCATAGTCCTCGAAAATACCTTCCAACGGGTTATCACACACCTAAAACAGAGATTGTATGCAAAAGTTACGACCCCGGGAAGTTAATGTACTAATTTACCCCAACAGGGCCCATATGAATTTTGGTGCTTCATCTCCTAGGGTTTTGTTTTTGGATGTCTAGGGTTTTTGTATTCATGTTAATCCTAAAAATACCTTTAGAGCCTCATTGTAATCATATTCATGTGAATGAGTGTAGTCGTCACATCTCTTCTCGTAGATAAAGCTGCCACCATTCTAGCGAGTCTTGCACTCTATATTTTTACAGTCTCTGTAAATTTATTTCATTAATAGAAATCATGTATTGTTGTATTTCTCTTTTTATGAAAATTTTTATGTGTATTTAATTGTAATATCTCTGCTTTCATTTCATTCCAAAAATAATCCAGATCACCTTTCTAGTGCAATCTTTTGGAGTTACTTCACACAAACCTAGGATTTATTTTTCCTAAGTTTTCTCCTTATTTATTTGTCATAATTAGTCATTATCCAGTGTCCTATATTTTAGGGGAGAATATTCCACCTAGAGAATATTATCTTCAGTTGACACTTCAGTTTGACTAGTTGAGTTGAGTCTAGATGTTGCATTGGTTTTGTGACCATGCAATATTGGGATCATCTCCATGTTAATGCACACTTTCCTTAGGTTCATCACCATACTCATGCATTACCCTTGATTCCTTTATCTACTCCTCACTACAATTTTTTCAGTCAGTTAATTGAAGGATGGTTGACTAGTTAACACAACTTGGTGGAAGTTCACTCCCATAACTTCCTGGGAGACTAGACTAGGTGGAAGTTCACTCCTGTAACTACTTGTGTGTGTCTAGATCACTCTAGACCACCACTATGGATCATTGGCTCTCCTCCAGTGCACATTCATTGATTTATATAGAGTATATCATGTGTAAATTATTCATTATTCATTAACGGTTAATGATAATTCTTCCATTCTTTCGCTCTTGCTTCTTCTTTCTCAATTTCTCTCTGCAAATGTGTGTGGTATTTTCTATCTAGAACTATTATGTACAGGTTCAACACATTTACAAGGTATCAAATCCAATGGACTGTTAAGCAAAAGCTACACCAAAATATTTTTTTGCAGGTACTTAACATTGAAGAACGTAGAAAAGATGGATTATTCACCGGCAATACTTCTCACGCCTCATAACTATTTGGAGTGGAAGCCAAAAATTCTTCTTCTTCTCATATGTAGAGACTTGTACCAAATAACTATGGTAATGGAAGTAGAGCCTCATTCCTCCGATTAGAAAAATGATTTTCTCAATAGAAAAGATATGGACACAGGATGTATCCTCTGGTTTATTTCTCCTTAAATTCTCCATCAACTATATGATGACTCACAAGAATCAAATCCAAATGAATTATGGACCAATCTGTAGGTTCTATTCATAAATAAAGAAGATTTTAAAGATTTCATGCAAGAGGTTGAACAGATAGAGCCATAAGAGAAGCCATCAGAAGATCAAATTTGCACAAATATTTGCACAAATTTGTATTCCATTAATTTCAGATGATGTCTACTCCATTTTATATTTTTTTTTTCTAAATTTCATGTGGAAGATATATGGCATGCATCTTAGGAGTAACATGTAGGCACTTTTGCATGAATCTCAGGAGACAAAAAGGGAGCCACGCACATCAGACTCAATTTTGATATTTTCTGAGAAATTTTTGTAGAAAAAAATTGGATATTTGAATTCCTCTCGAGAAAATATCCCATTTCAAAAAATAATCGTTTGAAACAGAGTTTGGGAAGTGAAGTTATGATCATTTTAAAATCAACGCAATTTCATCATTTTTCCAGAAACGGCCACATAGTTTTCAAATTTTCATCCAAACATTATTTGGATCTTCTTCATTACACGAAGAGAAAGTTGATATGTGTGGACATCTCAATAGTACATCTACTTCATAATATCCATGCAGACATCTACATCTTCAACAAAATATTCAACGAGCACAAAATTGTTCAGAACATGTTAGAAGAACCACAGTGCTTTTGAGAGCTTGTCGACGTTTCAGATCCACAACAGGATCCATCTTCAGGACAAAAAAGCCTGAGGAAAAATAAGAGAGGAACCCCTAATAAATAAGGATGAGGCGGGTGGAAAATTAAGGTCAGTAGAGTGAAACCCTAGATTTGAGGAGACTTTTCAAAAAATATTTGATAGTGGTTTAGTTAATTAATGGGTTTAAATTGATAACCCAACGGTGTTAGTATTAATTTCTAGGGTTAATTTGAAGAGGTAATATTAATGGTGTTATTATTAATGTTAATTTTATGTTAGTTCTAGGTTAAATTTTAGGGTTGATTTAATGAGGTGGCAATAGTATTATTATTGTTACCCTAGGTTTGAGGAGAATTTTCAAAAAATTATTTAAAAGTGATTTAGTCAATTAATGAATTAGGTGGTTTTAAATTTTAAAATAGGTATTTAATATTGGTATAGTTAATTAATGGGTCAAGTGGTTTAATCCGACAGTGTTAATATTAAATTATAGGTTAAAACTAGATAACCATAAGGTGTTATTATTATTAATATTAGTTTTATGTTAATTATAGGTTAAAATTAGGGTTTATTTAATAAGGTGGCAAAAGTATTATTAATGTTATATTAGTGTTCG